>CAUYTI010164415.1:0-58266 GCA_963575145.1 Galago senegalensis
GTCCCAGCTACTTGGGAGGCGGAGGCAGGAGACTCGCTTGAGCCCAGGAGTTGGAGGTTGCTGTGAGCTGTAATGCCACGGCACTCTACCCAGGGGGACAGCTTGAGGCTCTGTCTCAAAAAAAAAAAAAAAAAAAAAGACATAAAAGTGAGTGAAAGAGGCCAGATATCACAGGGTATATACTGTATAATTCCTGTTATGTGGCATTAAGAACAAGCACAATTTATTTTTGATTATGGAAATAAAGGAGTGAGTTGCCCATGGAGTACTTTGATTGAATAGAAGGTGGTACAGGGTTATGACACCTGAGATTATAGAAATATACTAGAGTTGGAAAAAGCTGGGGTGTACATTTATCAGATCCACTTGAGCTGTGTTATTAAGATCTGTGCCCTTCACTGTATATACATTTTATCTCATTAATAAACAAACATCATAATTGTTTGGTGTAGTCTTAGAGTACAAGTAGAGACGACTTACTAGAATACAAACTGGATGGCCCCATGAGGAACTTTACAGCTACGATCACTTGACAACAGTTCCCCATAACAGGACTTCAAGCTTGATGATGCCCATTTACAGCTGCAGTGCCTAGTTGGGAAAACCAGAAACAGGTGTGGCAACCAGGACTGAGAAAGAAGAACATAATTTTAGGGACCCCACAAGTTGGGATGTCAAGAAAGATTCTAAATTTCTCAGGAAGAATCCATTGGCAAATAATTTTAGCTTTTCTTTTTTTTTTTTTTGATTCAGGTTTGATTGTGATGTGTCTTCTCTTAGATAAATGTTTCCTAACCTTGGTTGTAGAAACTACCCAAGGAACTTAAAAAACAAGTGAGCAGACAAACAAACAAAAAAATCCAACTGAAAGACTGCCCTATCCTGGTGAAATCTGGGAAATTGGTATCTTTTAAATGACCACCCTCTGCAGCCAAATGTACTAAATGGAGGATAGGTTTTAGCATCATAGCTTTGAATGATGATCTGATATAAAATGCTCCTTTCCACTGGTCTGTATATACAGATTTCTTTTCTGTTTGTGACTTCTGATATTATGCATGTTGGCTGATAGTTATCTGCATAGGTTGTTACAGCTTTTGTAGACCTGAGCAATTCTAACCTATTCTTGAACAATTAATTATTGAGTCTTTATGTCTGCCTGTCTTATTCTGTGTCTATCCAGCTCAGCTGAAATCATCAAGGCTATATTGCTAGTGGTATCCTGGTTTGACACCTACTCATTCTATGGTGAACAAGCTCATGAATGTAAAGCAGACTGAAAAACTACCTCCCAAATATTTTATCTGGAACTCTTTCTGAAGATATTCACCCCTCACTTCTTGAACACCAAAATTAATGTGCAGAAAAAGTACCATAGTCATTATACTGAAAATATGTTTGAGAGATTAAAAGTAGAAGCAGTTTTTTGCTTCTAACTCATGACATGAGTCCAAATCAGCTTTAAAATCATCTGCCAATGCTCGTTAAGCCAAAACCATATTTGAAAGAGTCAGTTGAGTAGCAACTTGGGTTGAAGTGCCAAGTCTATTCTTTTTTAATACTGTTTAGGATATTTACCCAGTAACTGCTTTTAGGAAGGATATTTTTTTGTAGCAGCATTGGTTCTAAGAGTTTGCCACATCTTCTGCTTAACTCTTGGGTTTTAAAAAGGTACTTACCATCCTGGTCTTCCATTACATACACGATGGCAACAGAATTAATGAATATAGCTTTCTTTGTCTGTACTATGTCTCAGGGGAGTAATTTCAGATCATGGTGGGAACAGAGTTACTTATGCTATCTAGAAGTTTTGAAAGGAGCTGCCTATTTTTGAAAGAGGGGATTTGTGGAATACAGCATATAATTGTGCCAAAGTTCAGGCAGGAGTTTTTTTTTTTTTTTTTAATGTATGGCAATGCAGGCATAGACATCTTAAAGTAATTATGTGAATTGACAAGTACTCACTCTTAATTCAATGTAAACAGTTGATAAGATTGAGTTAATACTGAGATACAATCTGTTTGGATGATTCCCCACCTGCTTAGGAATCAAAAGGCCATAAGGAGTGAAATGAAACAAGAAGTTTGTTTGGCATCTCCATGTGCCCTTCTCTTCATTGTCATTGCCACCTAACACAAATCTGATTTATTCAGGTTTTAAATCTGCATTCCCAGCACTATTTACATTGGAAAAATATAATTTGCATGTCACCATCTGTGAAGAAAGATTATTAAACAATAAAGGATTAAGAGATAAACAGCAAAGCCTTGTAGCAATACATCGAGTCCAAAATATAAATGCTGAGAATCGAAAAGATCTGTTTAAGAGCTTCTGAATTGTTTTAGGGTGCTGACTCTGTTCTTGGAATAAAAAGAAGTATAAAAACATGCAAACTTGCTTTGTCATTAGATAGCCAACTCTAGGAGCTTGGTTTTGATTAATATAAATGAAGGTATATTGCAAATTTTAATTTATGCTATGCCAATTTAATTTCCTCCCTCACTTTAATAATGTAAATATAACTAAATTCAATATGTTTTATGGACAATTTTCATACTCTGTAATGCTTGAAAAGAAATTTTGTTCCCATTTAACATTTATCTTCAAGACTGGTAATTTCTCTCTGGCTAATATATAAAGTCAGAACTACAAGCATCAAGGTCACTAATTTTTTTTCTTTTTTTCCAAAATTTATGCTTTCAGTATTAATAATTTGTCTCTCTGATTGTCAGTTCTCACTTTCAGGAAAACCATTTGTAAGACAAAAAAGAAATGTTTTCATGTTTCAGACATGTTTAGGAATGCCACAACCCATCTTGTACAGTCAGTATTATCTCCAAGACACTTGTCTCAAACATTCTAGTGATGATATTTCTAGCAAAAGCAGAAAGTGGAAGAGGCAGAAAAGCATAGTCTATGAATATAATGCTATTGGTTCTAAACATGATCCAAATTCAGATTTTATGAGTATGCTTAGTAAAAGTCATTCTTTAACTATATAATAATAGAAATTAATTGAAAAAAAATAAGGTAAAAACACTACCCTAATCACCACCAAAACCCAACTTGGTTTGCTATACTACATGTCAAGAAAGTCTCTTCCATTTCTTAAAACTTAATAAAAATGTTGTTAGTGGTAGGTAACTGGTAACTGCAAAATGTTAAAATAATAATTTTTTCTGGCTAAAATCCAGAAAAAAGGACAACAAAAGAATGAGAAGATTCCCACGTGTGTTCTTTACATTGGAGCATGCATACTTTTGCTAATCACATTCTACAATGTAGAATTTTCCCTGGAATAGAGAAAGATAATTCATCAAACCAATATTTATTTTTTTTACATCTGATATTTTTTAATTTATATGTCAACATGGAGGAAAAATATTGTACATATATTGTAAAATTTGTTATAAATGTTTTCTTTTTCATAATTTATTGCAGATTAACAGGAAGGTGCAAATGATTAGATTATATTATTTGCATTTGTTAGGTGAAGTTCAAATTATATTTGAGTGCTTCACCCAGGTGGTATGCTATATACCCTTACATTGTGCCTGTAGGTGAGGGTTTACCGATCTTCTTTCTTCCTCCTCTCTCTTAGCTCCTTCCCCACTCCCACCTGAATTTGTTTTTATCTCACATGGGAGTGTAGTTGTATATCTATTGATCTCCCATTAGTATTCCATCGCTAGATACTTGCTTTACTATTTTTGTGATACTTTACTAAGGAGAATGTTCTTCAATTCCATCCAAGTTAACACAAAAGCTATAAAGTCTCCATCTTTTTATGACTGCATAGTATTTCATGGTACACGTATGTAACACAGTTTATTAATCCACTCATGTGTTGATGGACCCTTGGGTTGACTCTACGTTTTGGTGATTATGAATTGTGCTGCTATAAACATTTTAGTGCAAATATCTTTATGGATTTTTTTCTTCTGGGATTTTTTTTTTCTACTAATGGGATTGCAGGATCAAATGGAAGGCTGACTTCTGGCTCTCTGAGGATTCTCTCTAATACTTCTTCACACATATTGCATAACATCAACTGCATTGTGGCCAAGACATTTTCAGATTTATAATTTTATAATTACTAAACCAGAGGGGGATACCAAGAATCAGTGAAATTGTATTCTTTTCTCTTTTACCTTCTTTTTTTCTATCAACAAGATCTCTCATTGTATAATTTTGTTTATACATTTTTCTATTTTGAGTTTGGTTTGTACAAATTGATCATCTATACATATAATCGAGACATTCTCTACTCTGTGGGTATACTAGGAGGTTATAGATAGAATAAAATATAGGTTGTTTTTAGTCCCTCATAAGTATAAGTAATTCAAATGACACCTACCTATCCTCTACTCAAAGGTTTATTGGGTCTTATTTGTGATACAAATATGTGTTTTTGGAATGATAATGACTTCAGAAAATTTTCTAAAAATAGGTGACAAAACATTAAGAGTTAATGTTGTCTGGTACTAAGTACTAAGATATAATTTGGAAAAAGCCACAAAGAGGATGAAGAAAACATAAAAGTAAATATCAAAAAATGTAAAGCAGGAGTTGCCAAGAGTTGCGATTGTAATAGTCTAGCCATTTAAACCTTTCTTAAGGTATTCTTGATGTTGAGATTTCAGGACTCCAGATCAAGTTGTTCTACTAACAGGGAAGGGAAACTATGAAGGTTACATCTTCTTTTCACCATAAATAATATTAATTAAGATATTCGGGCTAAGAGCCATCAGTGCTCAAAGGAAATGGTCAGAGAAAACAGTGATCAATATGGACTTATTTTAGTAAGATTGTAGATTTTACTAGAGGAGGAATTGAAAAATGTTCTAAGCAGATTATTACATAACTTCAATTTACTGCATGGAATAAGTTTTCTAAGTTGAGGGGGAGAAAAGTCTGAACTATGAAAAATGTCAGTTTCTCTGAAGAAAAGAAATTGCAAAGTTGATCTTTTATATGGTTATATTTCACAGCTTGTCTAATGAATTTCACTTCTTGTATTATCTGCCCCAGGGAGACAACCAAAAATTATTAGTGAGACATCTGGTTTTGAGACCTAAACTAATTTATTTAAAAAAGGCATGTGAAATACAAATTTAATAATAAGACATTTCTAATGCATTTTATGATATAGTTTCTTAAATATTAAAAGTAAAGTCAAATGATTTAAAAGTTAGTGTTAGCATTGTTTTCCACACTGATAATGTTGGGCTAAAAACCAAATAGTTCCCTCTTTTATGTTTACATCCTTGAAAAAAACAGCTGTGCTAGCCCAACATTTTCATGTTTGTGATGCTTCCTATGATTATCAGAGGAATTGATGCACGTAATGTTAGTAATCTGTCTAGACTCCTCATGCACATTACACTGAATGTTGGGTCACATGTAGGTTACTGTTCTCAGGGTGTCAATAGGAATTATAACACAGTGAATGATTAAGTACATGGAATGATAAGATAGCAGAAAAGGAATAATATCTGTATACGGCATAATATGGGCTACATTGCTGTTGAGGAGAGAGGAAAAGGATGTAAGGCCATGATATAAAGATACAGGTATGTGTATTAAACTCTGCTTAAGAAATGCAGCATAGAGGAATGTGGTTGATTCAGGATAGAATGTCTGGTACATCACTGCAAGATGGCTGACATCAGGACTTGGTTCTGAATTGGAAACTCTAAAGCTGAATCTAAGTTTGTTGGCAGGCCAAAGAAAAGGTATGTGTCAATGTCACATGCTTTCCCTCAAAGTAGAATCATTAGGTAACATTTGAAGTCAACTGGAAAGAAATTCAAAAGAAGAATCTATGCCTATTAATGATTAAAAAATATTATCATATCAATTTCTGTGATTGCTGAGCTGTTACCACATATTATATTAAACGTATAGATATTTAAATATATTTACTATTACTAGCCAAGTTACATCACACATCAAATGTTAAATTTAAGCCATCTTTTAAAATAGTAACCAAGGAACAATGTCTTGCAACAAAATCTTTCATGGAAATAGAATATCGAGACCAAGAATATGTGAATGTGATCTGATTGGAGTGCTACACAGACTAGAAGTTCCAATAATTTATCAACTTCCCCCCCCCACCCTAACATGTCATAGGAACTCTTAGGCTCCTTAGTCATTCTGTTAGGAGGTAAGTCATGCTGTTGGCAGGTACCTGTGTTCCCAGGTTCTTGGTTCCCAGTACCAATGAATAGTTACTGATACCAAGTTAATGGAATGAATGATCAGAGCAAACAGGTGCAAGAAGACAACGTGCCAAAGTTTTATTCAAGATTAAAACATAGTACATTCCAAAGAAGGAATGGGTCAGCCCTTGTAAGTGGCGGAGACATTGAGTTTGACAAGGTTTCTCCTTTATGCTGGCTGCCTAATTTTATGTTAAGTGGGTGGTGAAATATTCATTGTTTTTCTTGGAAAATGATGGATAATTCCTGGAATTGGGAACTCTCCCCTTTTCTATCATCGCCTGGCAGTTGCCAAGGATTGGCACAATATTTGTAAACTGTCATGGTGTTGGTGGGTGTAATTTTTACTATGTTTATGATGGTAGCTCCCATAGGAACACTATTACCTCACCTGTGTTCATGCTCCAAATACCTTCTATGGAGGCCTTAACAATATCTCTGCTTTGTGGTTTTCTTCTACCTCTTTCTGATTAGTCAATCCTAGAAGATCTTTTATTAGAGACCAAACATCTAGTCAGTCCTTAGGAACCCACTTGATATGTTATCTGTTCTTTCTTGGGAGTTCCCTAACTAGAGTCCTAATCAGGCTGTTCTCAAAAACAGCCCAAGTCAGTATGACCACATTTGTCTGTCCATGTCAGAAATTCTCTGGGATGTAATTAGCCTCTATCACAAGGAGACCCACCTGCAAGTTTCCTCTCCTTTAAGGTCTAGATTAGCTCCACTCACATGACAAGTCAGCTTGGCAACTCAGGCCAGCCTGAATTAAGCAAGTCCAAACTAACACTAACATCCACCCTTCTCTTATCTAAATAAACTAACAATTCCTTGCCTGTAGTTTTAAAATTAATGATTAAAAATAATTGAAAACCTGACATACAGTCTGATAATAAGTGTCTGGTCATAAAGTCTTAAACTTGGCATCGACAGCCAAGTAGGTTTCTGACCAAGAGAATTACAAAGTTAGTGTAATTTTAGGCAAAATTCAAGCCAGACATTTGATGAAAGTCTTATGATCATGGTGGACACTTTTCCTAGATTAAGAAAAAAATGCTGCATATATAGTTCAATGTATTTTATACTATCTTTGCAAATTTATAGTTGAGGGCCACTTTGACAGTTCTAATATTCTAAACTTGTATTATTATGTGCAACATCATAATTGCAGCACTTATAAGTGAGAACACAATATATTTCTTAAAAAATGAGGTTAAGAACAGATAGAATAGATCTGCTTTTGACTTTAGAATCAAGTATGCCAATGCACCTATGGAAATAATTTAAATAATCATGGCAGAAAATTAAATAATATAAAACATAAATAGGGGATACAAACATAAAAATAATATGACGTACTTGGTTTATAATATGATGCAGACTTGATGCTCTGGCTTCTTCATGCACAATAGCAAATATCTGGACATTTTTGGATAATGATATAACTAAAAGACATTTATTTATTTATGTTCACCAGTCTGTGGCCCTATGTAGTCTAGACATGAGTGAACAGAAAAATTGTTCAATTCAATCTTTCGCTTTGTCTCTGATATCAAAATTATTGGGTCACTCTGGTGTTTTCAATGTCCAAGAGGCAATTTGAACTATCATTTAATTAACTGCGTAATTTAAAAGAGAGCTTCCTGATCCATAATGCGACCAAGAAAATAGTAATTCCATTCATTATATATAGAAAGAGGTTTTATATACTTTTTGCTACACTATTTAGCTGATTCTTTTCTTGGTACATAAACTATCTCTCAATGGAAAATTTGATGATTTTTGGAGAAGAATGCAATAATTTCCCTAGCCATCAGGGTGTTGTTTCATATATTGAAGCAGTAATTTAAAAAATGGTGAACTGAATATTAATTTGCTAAATGACATTGAATGACTTAAAAGAACAAACATAGCTTTCCATAGAGCCTAATTACTGATTCCTACTATATAGATTATGTATTAAGAGATGTTAGCTTTTTTATAACTTTATACAGGTCATCATTGCATGTCCAAATTTATTTGTCTCCATAAAAAACAACAACAACAGCAACAATAACAACAACAAAAACTCTAAAGCAAGGACATTGAAAAGAGACGCTAATATGGGTCTAAATTTGAAAACTGCTTTAGTTCATTTTCATGACTTTGACTATGCATGTTTGTATTAATCTCCTAATTTTACTGTTGAATAACCCAAAACACAAAGAGGCTAAGCTACTTTCCAAGTTTATATAGTAAAAGTGAATTGGTAGCAAAACTAGAATTACTTCTATAGAGTCCTCAGTCCATTACTTTGCTTACTGAATCATTTCGCATTTCTACATTTTGTCGGGATTGTTTTGCATTAATTAAGGAGGCTGACAATAAACATTCATTTACTCATTTTTGCTTTTTATAATGAAAAATGTTGTTGAATTGAATGCAGAAAAAAAAAAAAAGTCTTTACTTTGGCATTCACATTAGCCCAAAACAGCTGAACTGGATGTTTGTCAAACTTGGCAAGGACTGGAGTCTGACAGAGAGTAATCTCATGCCAAGTTCCATTTGAAATGAAATGTTCTGCCAAAGTTATAAGCAACTGAAAAGTGGGACTTCACATCAATCTACCGTTTCATATACTCTACCAATGTTTCATAAAAAATCTTATTCTAATAAGTAATGTTGATGTTGTCATAAAATTTATATGCTATGTTCTTTAGAGCTAGGTTTCCCAAGGAAAAGGACTGTGCTAAGTTTGGTAATTGGGAGACTCATTAGGTATTCAATTCATATTTTATGCTTTTTTATTACTCTCTTTCCTCATAGGCAGCTTTCTCTTCCTCTATATGTGTTGACACGATTCTCAAATTTAAATCTAGCTTTATTAGTTTTATATGAAATGCTTTAGAAATATCCAGCTATTTTCCTCGTGTAACTCCACATATGCATTCATTTATGGCAACCCTGCTGTCCACTAAAGGCAAACCTTAATGAATCTTATACCCCTGACTCCTTTCCTCTATTTTTCTTCCTTAGAGAAAGGAGCATATTTCCACCTGAAACTTCCCTTAGAAATGAAAAAGGCTAATTGATATATGTAATGTGTTGCCCAGTAACTTTCAATAGAATATTTTATATTCTATAAAATTGAATATTCTATAAAATATTCAGAATATTTTATACTACTTTTGGAGTTTCAAAAAACTTGGAAGCCTAAAAAGCGAGAATATGTTGAAATAGTATTTTCCTAATATCTGTTAAATGTTTCATGGATAGGTTCTCTGGCTAATGTTGCCAATTATGTAATGCCTTAAAAAAACTTGATGTCCTTCCTTTCTTCCAGCCACTGTGTCCTATCGCAGATGCTTGACAGGGGTCATTGAGTGTCCCTTTCCCTTGAACCACGTACTGCAACCCTGTTAATTATACTCCCTAAATGTTTCTTGATTCCCTTTACATTTCTACTGCCATCTCCACTTACTCATGCAGAACCTCACCATGATGCCTTCAACAAATGGTGGTCTTCCTGCCTCTCTACACATTTCCCTCCCTACCAGGCCTTTCATGCTTGCAGAGTGATCTTTGGACTAATTATAAATAACACCTCATTAAAGTCCTATCCTAGTCATTTGCTGCCATCATGATAAAAATCTAGACCTCTAATTCTGCTTCATGAGACAGTCCACTGTCTGGCAGTTGCTTCCACTCTAGATTAATCTCCTAACACTCCTATGTTAAACTGTGCATTGTATGATAGATCCATGTTGCTCATGCCACAATGAAACCCCAGGATATGTTGGGAAAATCCACTTTTAAATATCCTCCTTTCTTTTCCTGAATAATTCATGTACCCATTTCAAGAGTGAGATAATACTTACACTAAGGATGCCTCCTTTCCTATATATTCCCAGCTTCAGTGTCTTACACCCCGGAAGTATTTGCATTACTGCATTTAACGTACAGTGAAAGAGTGGCTTGCACCATGACTGTCTCCACTAGAGGACTTTCTGTCCTCACTAGATTCTGAGGACCGAAAATGACTTATCCAGGTTTGTAACTCCAATCTCCCAGAGTACTTCCTGCATTGTAGGTACGTAGTTCAAATTTGCTGAGTAAATGAATGAATGGGCACATCTTTTTTTCCCCTGTGTGTGTCCCTAAACAAGATTGTACAGTAAAGTTCAAGTGCTACATACCTCACTGCTGAATATTACTATGTCACCATTGAGACACTCCCCTTGAGAAGCTATGCTCTGAGCCAGTGCCTAATCTGTCCTATACAACCATCATGATATTCAGCAGTGGAATATGAAGGACTTTTTAAGAAAAGATCATTAGCTATACTCTCATATCCCTTCAAGTCTCTCAACCAGGCTCATAGGCAGAACTTCATATGTTTCTTTGTGATAATTTAAGAAATAAAATAATTAGAACATGACCAGGCATAGTGGTAGGCTTAGCACTCTGGGAGGGTAAGGCAGGATAATCTCTTGAGTTCAGGAGTTTGACACCAGCCTGAGAAAGAGTGAGATCCCTTGTGTACTAAAAGTAGAAAAATTATCCTGGCATTATGGCAGGAGCCTGTAGTCCCAGCTGTCATACTTGGGAGGCTGAGGCAAAAGGATAGCTTAAACCCAGGAGTTTGAGGTTGCTGTGAGTTTAGCTCATCCCTTGACACTCTAACTTGGACAACAGAGTGAAACTGTGTCTCAAAAATATAAAAAGAATGAGCTATATCATAGGTAGTAATTATGTTAGAACAATTTATTTGGTGGGTCCTATTCCAAGAGTGATTATCGCACCTCATGATGTTGCCCCATGAAATAGGTACTGTTAATAATGGCAGTTTACAAATGGAGAAACCAAACCAAAGATTTTGAAAGTTAGCAGCCTGCCTAACCAAAACCCCATCACTGACAAGGAGGGGACTGCATATGTGATTCCAGGAGATCAGATTCAAAAGCTATGCTCTTAAGAGCTACATGCTATTGATTTTATCTTAAAATCTCTTACTGTCATCTGTGTACAAATAAAACTGTTAGAATCAACACAATCACCAAAAACCCACCAATAATAAACGTTAATAACAATAAGATAACTTTTGTCTTATAGATTTTATAATTATTCTTACAGGACATGGAAGAGGGGATGGTGCCTAAAGTTACTTGTTTGACGTCTTTGTTTTTTTTCTTTGTTTTTCCTTCATCTGTTTTGTAGACACAGAGCTTGTTAGTTTGTAATCCTTTATTTGCGCCCTTCCCTAACACTGCTTTCAGAGTAAAGCTCCTAAAGGTAGGAAAGAGGAAAGAAGGTTCTGAAAGCCCCACAACGGGGGACAGGTGGAGCTTTAAGATTCTGTTTTTATCCTTTTGCATTTTCAACAGCCCTTCCTCTCTTGATGAAACTAGTTATGTCACCAGATCACATAATACAAGTGTTTCAGTCACTTTAATGACAGTAGAATAGTCTTCATTCCTTTTGGCTTTAGCAGCTGAGATGGTTACAAAGAAGCATTGGGAGAGAAGGCAAAGATGACCAGGATGGTAACCACTTAGGGAACTATAGAGATACATGGTTAATGTCCTTTATTTTTATTGATTTAGGCAAGTTCCTCAGGCTAAACTGGCCAGAAGACTAACAGGGCACTGTGCGGAGACCGGGGTAGGAAAACAGGGAGCTGCTTCCCTACCGTGAAAATTTGCTCGTGGTTCCCAAGAAGATTTCTCTCTAGCTTTCTGAAAGGCTATTCTGGCAGGTGCATTCATATAATTCAGACACGAAATTTTGGTATTAATTGTTTACCACATGCTTAGGATATTGTTGCCAGATACCTCAAATAAAAATACTGGACGTTTAGTTAAACTTGAATTTCAGATAACAGATATACTTTTTTTTTTTTTGTATAAATATGCCCATGCAACAGTCTATGTCCCATGCTTTACTCATACTAAAAAAAGGATTGTTTATCTGAAATTTAAATTTAACTGGATGTACTGTATTTTGTTTGCCAACCTTAACTTAGTTCAGGAGCTCGTACAGTTTATTTATATAGAATGTTCAAAAGTTTCTGTAAGGACACGCTCTTTTTAAGGAGAAGGGAGATTTATAATGGATTTAAAGTCTCTTTATCTTTTCACAAATCAATTTTAGATGTCTGAATAACGTTGTGAGGTGGCATTTCACCATTAGGTTTTGTTTATTATTCATACATTGAAAGAAAAAGGTAGACTTTACATTTCTATAGTTTTCGATAAAGTTTAATTTTCTTATGTTTAAAGTTTCCGACTGATAATATACAGCTATCATCAGAGAATTAAATGCTCTAGGGGAAAAAATAAGAAGGGTTTGAAGGGTATGACAGAATGGCACATAGAACTAAAATTAATTTCACCTGTTCTGTGACTTTACCTGGTCTATATAAAGCCTGAATAGTGTGAACTCCCATATTTATAATATACAGCAAATCTCTGGTTCTATTAGATGTATGGCATTCAGCATGCTCAGAAAGGTTCTGACTGTGGTTTTATTTTACAAGGGGTACTGCTAATCTGATGTCCCCAGACTGGTGACAAGAAAGGTGACTTAACAAGCTGATTAGATTTAGTCTGTTAAAGTTTTACTTGTTAAATGTTAAGAGAGCTTCTTGTTTTGCTGGCGGTTTGGTACAGACAAACTAGTTATTGTTTGATAATTGTGGAGCTCCAGATCAGTCTAAGTTCTGTGGCAATCTTAAGGACAATTAAAACTGTGGTTCAATTTTTACCTAATGCCTATACAATAATATATAATTCAATAAAAAAAAACAAAGTAACAAAATCAT
Source organism: Galago senegalensis (assembly GCA_963575145.1). Classification (NCBI taxonomy): domain Eukaryota; kingdom Metazoa; phylum Chordata; class Mammalia; order Primates; family Galagidae; genus Galago; species Galago senegalensis. Next base: position 13,021 of record CAUYTI010164415.1, read on the forward strand.
AAAAGCAATAGAAAGGATAAAGGAATAAAAAGATGCCCAAAATATTTATTTTGCCACATTTTCGGAAACATCAAATTATTTCAAATATATTCAAAATGATTCACTTTTGTCCCTCTGCTTTGCTGGTGTCCTAAGCATAAACTTTGCTACCATAAATCTAGTACTGGTCTTACTACAGTATTGAATGACCAATGAACTATTTACCAAGTAGTTCATAACTATACATCAAATAAGGACAAATCACAGCACTCATTCCTAAGAAAGTCAGTGCTAACTCTGTGTTGTGTCTAATTACCTAACCTAAGCTATGTTTTCCTATAGGCACTGCACACAGGCCATTTTATGTGAGATCTCAAAGGTAAATTTTGAACTCTAGACGTGGGAGCTCATGTACCTTGTTGCCCATTTGCTAGCTCACTTTTATAAAAGGGGACAATGCAGGACCCTCAGCTCCTTCAACTTTCACCACATCTCCTGCAGCTTCTTCAAGTTTGGGGCAAAATGCAGAGCAGCTTGGGGCGCAAAGGGTGACACCTTCTACAGCCATCATGGCAGAGCAGTTGTCGATGGGAAGAGACAGACACAGATTCTATAAATACTTTGCTCTGTGGGTTCCAGTAGCTAGCACTTCGTGGATTCTGGTTTGTCCTTGCAGGTCTCAACTTTACCATGAATTTTCAATGTTGATCTAGTTGACCTAGAACCTGAGCATCTTCCTGTAATAAGGAGAAGGGAAATTTATAATGGATTTAAGATTTGTTTAAATTTCACAAATCAAATTTGGGCATCTGAATGAAATTGTGAGAGATAGTGTGTCCTCCTGTTCCCACAATTGCTTGAGTCCTAACTTCTGTAATAACTCAGTATTCTAGACCACTCCCTCTATGTTTACCTCTTTGATAGAACCTTGATGCACAATCTTCATCAGATTATTGGGGAAAACATATACAAGGTTTATGGACAGCGATCATCCTCAGCTAGCTGCTTCATACTTTGTTCTAGTTCTTCATTTGTTTCGTTCAACATTTTTCATCTTCCTGATGACCTATCCTCTTTACTATAACAGGATAGTCAGTAACAAATTGCCACTTTTATGGGGTCAGAATTGATAAAACTAAGTGGCATTCCATTGTAATTTTCTTGTTTGTTGTTGGCTTGTTAAAGGAGTCATTCAGACCCTGCTGTTGGCTTCTGCCTCTGAGTGTCTTTTACGGTCCTAGAATTAATTTATTTAGGAATTTGTAAAGAAAACAGAAGTATGATTTGAAAATAATATCAAGCTCACATGGAATAAATTGTGTACCATTTACTCACCAGCCAATGTATCTTCACCAAACTATAAGTAATAGGCGAGGAATCTAGCAAATAATAATCATACATCTGTCAGCAAATGATTTTTCCAGGAATACACCAGGAAGAATTACTGTCTCTGTCTCCCTTTTTTCCCTTATCATTCTGGCTTTAGCAATAAAGAGAAAATCTGTCTTGCACCTTGTAACGGATGCTGCCTGGTCAGAGTTTTGCCTGTGCCCTGATCTTGCCCTTCGCTAGCAGGCTGTGTTGACATCTGCAGAGCCCTACAAACTGAGGAGTTGTTTACCAACTTGACTTTGCTGTACTTACATCTGATTTTACTTCCTCTACCAGCCAAAGACTTCCCTCTTTACAACTTTTTAGTTTATAACAACAAACTATTCATTACTGGTTACATATTTGTATTAGAGATGTTTAATTGATTTGAAACATTTTTAACCTTTATTTTCAGAACCGTCTTCTGTGTACACTCACTTTCATCTCCACCATGTTCTTTTCTAGCTGTGGCTTCTGGGAAATTATGTCAGAGCAACAGAAAGGAATGAGAAGGAAGTTCTTGCATTAGCTTTCCCTTGCAGACAGCTGAGACAACCTCCTAGATATTTCAGTGGATGACAACAAGGACAAATAAAAAATCATGTGTTCCGATTTCCCCAAGATACCTTAGAAATAGATGTCACTTGCATTTGAACACAACTCTGAATACATTTGAAAACTCCAAATTATCTCAAATGAAGTTTTTACCATTTCTGTTAAAAAGAGGGACTCAAATTTTAAAGTATATACCTTATCCTGTGAATGGTGACCATGCCATTAATATCCTGGTGTCTTTGTTCATGCTGTGTTTCCCATCTGGGAGTCTTATCATCCCTTTCATTTGTGTGACCCAATCACTGATCCCTCTTGTGAGGCCTTCACTCCATCTCTTGCTTCCCATACGGCCCCTGCACCAACCTTCCCTGAAGAGGGGGGCAAATCTTTGGAAACCAAGAAACAACTTTTGTTCTTTAATTTTGGCACATGAAATAATTTTACTTTAGTTTTAGAGTCAGATGCAAGATTTTGTTTTTAATAATGCATTCGAGATGCACTTAATGAAACCCACTCTGTGTCAGGAACTCCCATATTGAGTTTTCAGTTGAATTAATTTGTAGGAATGGTGTCTTGATCCACCACTGAAAACAAGATTAGCAGAAACTTAAAAGAAAAAGAAAGTTTTAGAATTTCTGTATTATATTGTTCCTTTTTATTTATTGACATGCTAAATAATAGTCTTCTCTCACTATACCTGAAGCTTTAGAAGGGCAGGAATTTTATTTTTTTGTGCCTTAATGGGGAAACATTAACATCAGCAGTAAAGATGCAAGTTTAATTGGAAAAGATCTATATATACCTACTATCATTCATTAATAATTTGACAGAAGTTATTTCATTATTTTCTAAAGAACACCAAATTTGTTTTGGTATTATTTAAAGGAAGGGGGAAATAGAAAATAAATAGACTATATGGGATGATTTCTGGTTTGAGGGCTGGGGAACCCCAGCTATGTTGGAACAGTCATACAGCCAACATGAAGCTATCATCAGAGAATTAAATGCTCTAGGGGAAAAAATAAGAAGGGTTGAAGGGTATGACAGAATGGCACATAGAACTAAAATTAATTTCACCTGTTTTGTGACTTTACCTGGTCTATATAAAGCCTGAATAGTGTGAACTCCCATATTTATAGAAAAGTAAAGAGCAATAAACATAATGGCTGCCATTTAATGAATATATACCTTGTGGCAGATCTGTGTTGATGGCGTTGCAGACATTGCCACGGGTGCTTATGCACAACATGGGTCAGGCAGTCCCCACTTTACCTGCAGGGAACTGAAGTCACAGAGGCGTTATAACTTGCCTAAGATCACACAGGTGACATCTCCTATACTGAAGGTTCTAGCCAAGGTTTGTCTGAGTTCAAAACACATTCTTCGTTTAATGTCATGCTGCTGTTCAAAAACTAATTCGTCTCATGTGCATATTTTGTTTAATCAAAAAGAGATATTATTCTCAGATTGGTCTAATACACATTTATTATGCACCATGTTCATGTCAGGCATTTGGCTACACTTTGGGCACATAAAGATAGAAAAACAGATGCAATAATTATCCTCAAGTTTATAATTTTCTGAAAGTCATGAAGTTTCTTATTAAAATCATGATTTTTTAAATTCAATTATAGCTATACTAGATGAGTTATATTCTCTAATTCTCAAAAAGAAATTAAGTTGTTACAAAAAAGCACATAGTAAAATAAGTATAATGGATATGATGATATCCCACATGAAATTTGAAAATGCATATAAAAATCAAAAGGAAAAATACATGTAGGCACAAAATTAATCAAAATATTAAATACAGATAACTAAATTAGCTCTGGGTATTTTTAGTGCCAGTAGGTGAAGAGAAATTATTATTACATTATATATTTTGAGGAATTACCCCACTAACAATCTAAATTTGTTTTTTTTATGGAAATAAATTTTATTGGGTCATATGGGTTCAATTTGCTTTAAAAATATACATGTGAGGCCAGGTGTGGTGCTCACATCTGTAATCCAATCACTCTAGGATACTGAGGCTGGTGGATTGCCTGAGCTCAGGAGTTTCAGACCAGCCTGAGCAAGAGTGAGAAGCCATCTCTAAAAATAGCCAGGCATTGTGGTGGGTGCCTGTAACCCAGCTACTTGGGAGGCTGAGGCAAGAAAAGCACTTGAGCCCAAAGGTTTGATGTTACTGTGAGCTACGAGTCCAGTGCACTGTACCAAGAGTCACAAAGTGAGACTTTGTCTAAAGAAAAAAAAAAAATATATATATATATACACACACACACACACACACATATATATAAAACGAAAAGTTCCAGTCCCCGGGTACCTTTCTCATTGGTCTATTTGAATCATGTGGGAGAAGGGAGAAGTGGGCTCCAGCTCTTACAGACCCACTAGCTTTTACCAACCAAGAAGTTAGTCTTGGTTCTTTTATGAACCAAGAGTTAGTTTTCAGGTCCCAGGAAGTTAAGTTTACAAATTCTCTTAAGAGCTGAGTCACCACAAGGAGGGCCTCTCACAGGTGTATCCCTGGGGTCTCCTTGAGAAGACCTCTGTTTTTTAAACCTTAGTTTTTCTGAGTAACTTCCCTCATTCGTGTGGAGCTCAAACTAACCACAGATTCTTCCCCTGTTTCTACGAGTAACTAATTTAACCTGTAGGGATCAGCTTTTATACTAATGATTTTAGATATTTTTGATGCAGTTATATTTCTGCAGTATTAAATTGGTGTATTTAACCAATTTCTTCCAGAATTAATCATCTCTGTCCCATTGTCTAATTCAAGAAAAAAGTAGTTACTTTAGTTTTTTTCCTAAAATTTATTTAAATAAAAGTGTTTACAATTTGTTTTCCTCTAAAATGATTATAGTTAAAACCAATATTAACTAGCATATTTCTAATAGTTTTCATAATTTGTATTTAAACCTAATTTGGATTAGTTGAATCTACTTAAAGTGGCTGAAGATTGAAAAATGTGATAAATTAAAAGAAATATCAAAATATTACAGAAGAATAAAAAGAAGAAATAATCTTTTATGAGAATTTTCTAAGAATAGAATTATTCAACCTGTTTTTATTCAATATTAACTAATCTCTTGGAATTTTTTTTTTTATTGAAAACAGTGAAAGCATTAAGACAGCACAATGCTGAATGAATGCTAAGTTTCCTCCACAATTAGCAGAAGTCTTTGTCATTTTGTCAGAGCTGAAATAATCCCTCCTCTAACTGCTTAAATCCATGTCAAAATGTCAGGGAAGCAAGGGTTTTTCCAGTCATTAGAATCCTATATAAATGGTAAGCAGGGACTCAGCTCGCTAAGACTATGCCACTGGCTGGTTGCTGAGACCATTCAGCCTGAAGAAAAGCTGTAAATTATAAAAGTTACTTCAGCATTTCCTTGATTTTAGCACAAACTGCTGGTTGTAGTAGTGACACTAGTTGGCTTGACGGCCATTAACCCTGAGAAGAAGCAGGAAAGTTGTGATTTAGGAGTTCTTACCTGCTTTTCAGTTGTGTGAGGTCCTCATCTATTGGGACACTATCTCCTATAAAATAAATGGTTAGCTATTTGGTTGGTTATCTTTGCATTTTGTTGATGGTTTCTGTTGATGAGAGGAAGAGTTTTAGTTTGATGCAGTCCTTCTTGTCTGTTTCTGCTGTGTTGTCTGTGCTTTGGGCATCGTATCCAAAAATCATTGCCTGGACGACATTATGCTAAAGTAAGTCAGACACGGGAAAATGAATACTGTATGATCTCACTTACATGTTAAATCTGAAAAAGTCTTAACTCAAAGAATCGGAGAGTAGAATGGTGTTTGCCAGAGGCAGGTATGGTGGAGGAGACTGGGAGTGGGGTTAGCCAAAGGGCACGAAATTTCAGTTATAAGATGCTAAAGATTGGGAGAGCTCACGTAAAGCATGGTGACTGGATGTAGTTAATAGTACTGTACTGTGTTTGACATTAAAATTTGCTACTAAAGTAGATGCTGAATGCAGTTTACCACACACACCCCCTGAAAGAAAGAAAGAGAGAGAGAGAAAGGAAAAAAAGGAAGAAAGAAAGAGAAAGAGGAAGGAAGGAAGGAAGGAAAAAGGAAGAAAGAAAGAAACTATGAGAGGCAATGATTGTGTTAATTAACTGGATTATTGTAATCATTTCACAATCACCGTACACCAGAAAATGTATCTATTGCTTTTTTTGTCTATTATACCTTTTCTGTTTATTATGCCTATAATAAAGCTGGGGTAAAGAAAGCGTTCTTGCCTGGCAGCTGGAAATTACTCCAAAGATTTGCTGTAATCTTTGCTTCTTTATAGTTAAAGTTCCGAAAACATTGACCTTATTTTACAAGGCACTTGGGAGGAATTGCTTGTAGATTCACAGTAAAGTCCTCAAAAAACATTGAGTGCTTAAAACATAGAAAAGATGACATTTTAATTTCTGTTTTACTTTAATATATGATTTACTCACAAGATTTTGAAGACACAATTTGAAAACTGGTTGAAAACAATGACTGTTTTGTTTAGGATGCTTTCATCTTTAAGAAAATAAAATACCCAAATGTCCTGAAGAATGAAGGCTCTAAGATCTTCTGAAGTAGCTGTCTGGGGAAACAGTGGTTGGAGGGTTGCTCAACTCAGTGACCTGATGTCCTCAAGGATGGAAATCTATTCATCTTTTATCTTGTCTTCCTCTATCCCCCAAACAGTGGCTGCGTTTTGGACACCATGTACCGTCACAACCAAACAGGGCAGGAGCAGGGGCAGAAACATACTTTTTTTCTCTTATTTCTCTTCTTAAGTATTTAGATGCATTCCCCAGAGCTCTGCAATTTCCCAATCCCTTTATATCTCTTTGGGCAACTCAAAGCTAATCTCTGGCAAACAATGGAAAAACATATTTGGAGTCGTCTATTTAGTTTTTATTTGAGTCAAATAGAGGTAGAGTGGTAAGACCTGGAATGGCTCAGGTCAGCTTTAAGGAGAGGGAACGGCCCTTGACTGAGCAACTAACAGTGTTTACTGTAATTCTTTTGGTTTTACATCCTACTAGTATAGTTTCAATTTTAAAAAGTAGTGATTTTTACAATAATAAAATTTTATACTTTTTCCTGTAGGGATTTCTCAGTCAGCTCTCGTCTAATGCTATCCCAAACCATAGGAGAATGGGTTTTTGTTGGCTTCAGGCATATTCTTCCCCTCAGGAGCTTATTATTCCATGCCCTGGCTGACTCGTCCCAAGTGCCCATTCTCTCATCTCCCACGGCGTGTGCCGGGAATAGTTCTATGGGAAACCTCTAGTCAAAGTTTTCTATGCCTTACAACATGACTGCCATTGGCTGTACAAATGTAAGGACCCACATTTTCTCCCTTTCTAAGTATTGCCATGATTTTTAAGTAATTGAATATGTACACATGAATTAATCTGACATCTCAACCTCTTATTTCTGCGACCTTTACTCAACTGCACTCTGGCTTAGTCATTTATCTCTAGGCTTTAGAATTGCTATGATCTAAGCTGTTTTCCTTATTAAATATTAAATTGAAGAGTTGTCTTCTCTAATCACAGCATCCTATCTTCCTTGGTCTCTCATTTCTCCTGCCATTTCTTCACTGGTCTCCAACCGTGTTCAGACCTTCATTCCCTTCCATGGGTTTTCATCACCCGATGTACCCGTTTTCTTTTGCCTTCCCACCCTTCCCCGTGCACACAGTGCCCTGTTCTCTACCACAGTGTACATTACCGTTTTCCACGGTAGCGTATTTTGTGTCACAGGAGTGTGATAAATGGTCAATAGAAGTGTTTCAGCACAAAAACTGTTAACATCACACAGAAAATCTGTAAAGGATGTAAAATGAAAAAAGTAACTCGAAGCAGTAAAAGAAAAAGAATAATGCATAATTTCCCATCAGCAGAGCTTGCCTATGTATTTCTAAAATAGATAATCGTGGATAATTTACTCTGTTACTTAGATTCCATTAAGTACCTTTAAAAGAACGTTGTAATCATTTCATTTCAAAATATCTTTCTGGGCCCTGGGAACAACTTGCTTTGTATTTTAAAAATTTACATTAACATTTTAGACATGAATCTAAAAAATGTATGAGATGTGCTATTTCAAAACTATCTTTAGGGTTTACCTTGAGAGAAAGCTCTGAAAGTGAAAGATTGAAAAGGAATAAATGTCCTAACCCTCAAATTCTGTGTGTCTCTCTAATGTCATGCAAATTTTTCTTTCCCACCTTCTATTTTATAATTTCTCCTTCTCTACTCTATAGGGGAATAGTGAGGCCTACAATTCATTCACCCAGGATCTTGTTATAGCATGTTTACTAGTCATGTAAATACTTAGCGACATCCTAAAAGGTAAGGTTTATACCACCAGGGGTCTTATTGCCTCTTCGTATTTTAAACACGTTGCTATTACACATGAAACACAAACTTAGAAATAAGTTGCTTTCACACTTGTTTGGATGCTTTAATTGTAAACGTACTTGTGTAGAGTGCATGGGTAGGGACAGTGACAGTAATTTTATTCTAAAAAGCACACTTTATCCATCCAGGGCTTTCAAAAAACTCAGAGACCTTATGGGGGATACAGGTGAGGTAAAGCAAAAAAAAAAAAAGTTTGTTTCAAAAAATTGAATTAAAAAATGGTATTTTCTTTGTTCTTCTTTCTACTCATATGTATGCATTTCATTTTGGATATATTCATGTTCCCAAATATGCCATTATCGTGGATGTATTTCAAAATAACTGGAATATTTCTAAGAAGTACCACCATTTTCAAGTTGACAGTGAAGAATACCTACAGATAAAAATGTTCAACATTTTCTTGTCACCTCAGTGTGCATTTTATAATTCATCAATGTGCTGAATTATGTGACTCCATCTGGGATAAGGCTGGGAACTAGGTTTCCAAGAAATCCCTTCTCGGTATGTTTCAAGGTTAGAGTGACTGAAAGAAGACACTGCGTGATTTTGAAGGCTAATATAAAGGTGACACTATTACTCTTGGAAGGGTGTCAGACAGATGAGGTGACAAAAAGATGCCTGGAACCCAAACTTGTTCTTGGTCTCTCCTCTGCTCTGCCCTTCCCCTGACAGCTCTACTGACTAACAGAGACTGGCCCATCACTGAACTTGAACTTGGCAGCTCGCAGGAAGCTACTACATGAAGGTAATGGCTTTCTAAGGTGACAGTTTCTGTGAACCTCTCATGGGCTACCCAAACTAGTGTCACTCGTGTGGGCAAACAACCTCAGGTGTCTGGATTTTCCAACAAGCTGTATTTTGTCCACACACCACGGTACTTAAGGAGGACCCGTTAGTGACAATTTCTTTGAGCTTCTTCCTCTCTCCTGCCACACTTAAACATTCCAAACTCCTAGCACATTCACGAATGGTCTCTTTCCTGTAGTAATGTCTTCATTTTTGATAATACTTGGAGAGACTCTTTTCTCTTACTGAATCCTCACAAACAAAATCATGTAAAAGTCTGTCCTATCAACAATATTGTAAAGTCTTACTCTGCTCTAGCATTAGTCAATTCTTTCTTTATTTATTTTTGAAGACAAAGTCTTACATCGTTGCCCTTGACAGAGTTCTGTGGTGTCACAGCTCACAATAACCTCAAACTCCAGGGCTCAAGTGATCTTTTTGCCTCAGCGTCCCAAGTAGCTGAGATTATAGGTGCCTGCCACAAGGCCTGGCTCATTTTACAGATGGGTTCCCACTCTTGCCGATGCTGGTCTGGAACTCCTGAGCTCAGGCAACCCACTGGCCTCAGCCTCCCAGAGTGTGAGGATTCTAGGCATGATCCACCATGCCTGGCCCATTTCATTATATTTAATAAAATGATTAAGGTTTTCTTAGGCCCAGTGTCAAAAAGAAATGTGTACATTTAGATAATGAATAGATTGTTTGGAAAAGTCCACACATTTCTACTTTATTAATTTAGCCATGTTGCATAATGACATTCATAAAATTATGAATTTTATATGACATGTAATTTTTCTTAAAACATCAGATACAAAATGCAATATACTCACACTTTACCTAAAGGATATTATGCTTTTTGACATAACCCTCACTATGTAAATAACTAAATGATTTTAGGTGTGTATTACTTTGCTTTATTACAAATAAGCTGTTTCTTAACAGTATATTAAATAAATATTGTAAGGGGTTTTATAAAAGCAAACGAATTAGTAATACTACAGATATTATTTCAGTCTCAACTAGATTGACTTCAGCAACAGATCTTTAAAAAGGTATCCCACTTATAATTTATTTTCCACTGGTTTTGATAATATTTCACAAAGTGTGTAACATATACACTAAACTGAAAAATGGAGTTTTTTCTGACACAACTCTGATTTGCCAAATTCATTTTAAAAAGGACTTTCCTAATTATGTGTTAGACATTGTATGTAAAGTGAAAGAGCTTAATATGCAACTCCAAAGTTGTTGACAAAAAGATATTTAAAGCATGTAATATTACAAGTTTTTATCAATTATTAAAGGTATGTTACCATTTAATGAAGTATTCATTTTTACATTATTTTGTAATAAGTTGTTATATACAAAATGCCCCTCTGTGAAATTTTAGTAATTGACTCACAGAACAGATGCTGAGTTATAGCTCATTCCAGCGTCCAATAAAAATCATGCAGAGGAAGTGAATTAATTGAATAAATGTTAACTTCATGGCATAAAAATAACTTCTAATAAAAATTTACTTCCTCTAAAAAATTCAGTAAAATGTTTAGTGTTTTAAAAATTTCATGATAATTCTTATTATAATACATCAGTCTAGAAGACACGCTTCTTATTTAGTCTCACAATCACTGAAACAATTTTAAAATAATTTCCAATCGTAATCTATTTTGCTTCCCAAAAGTGTGACAGATAATCAGTAAAAGTGTTTGAAGCACAAAAACTGTTGCATTAAATAGAAAATCTGTGAAGAAAGTAAAATTAAAACATAACTTTAAGGGAAAAATGATATATAATTTCCAATAAGAAGAGCTTTCCCCTGTGTTTCTGAGATAGATAATCATGGATAATTCACTCTGGTATTTAGCTCCCATTATGTACTTTGAAAAGAACGATGTAACCATTTTATTTCAAAATATTTTCATTTATATACACTAGAACATTTTTGTTTTCTGTTTTTTTTTAAATTTGATTATAAGCCTTAGATGTCATTCTAAAAATATGTGAGATGTGCATAGCTGTTCAAGATTGTTTTAAGGCATACAGAATTAAAGGTTTGAAAACACCAGATCTATCTTTATTTTTTCAGATGTATCATTCCCCCCCCTTAAATCCATCTCTACACTAACTGTATGAATTTGTTATATTCCAAAATTGCCATGTATGTCTTTGCCTACACTGTCTTAAGTTTCCCAGCTTCTCTCTGCCTACCCCTTATCCTCAAGAAGCATGCACAGATACGCCTTACATATTATTTACAGTACTCATTTTTTTACAGCAAAGTAAAAATATCATTTTCCAGGGCACTGTGCTAAATAGATCAGATTATAAGATATAAATTATAGCATTTATATTGTGCTTACCTGTTACTAATTTGGCACTCATCAGTTAAATTGCCAGCCTAGTTTCTGGAAAAATAGATAGTACTCAATAAAAGTCACTTGAGAAAAAACTCATTTAATGAATGAGTGAATGAATTAACAAATTAATTTTATAGAAAATTTTAATACAGATAGGTTAGGAGTTAAAATTATAGAATCTAGCTCTAACTCTTGACTAGATCACCGATATATTTAAATTATGTCTACAATAATACTTTCATTCAAGTCCAGAGAAATATTATTTTGGTCTTAGAAATGTTATCATAGAATATTATCATGGAATTTTTATTTTCTCATTTCTTTTTGTGTAATTATTAAGACTGGAAGCTGATGACTAAATATTTAAGGACGATTGTTAGTCAGGTAAGGTAAGGTGATTTTTGAATGACCTGTTATATTTAATATATGTATAATGAGTATAATGCTATATATAATATACAGCTCAATTGTACAAACTCAAATTTTTGAGGACTTCCATGGTCATAAAATTATAAACACTTAGGATTCAGTGCTCCTAAGATGACAAATTTGTTATATTAGATAAATCTAGTTATAGAGTCATGCTGTTATTCTAGTCTCTTACAAGGTTATAGGTTAGTAGTTCAGAAAATATTAGAACTGGCTTTTCATAGGAGCAGTATAATATCTAATAGTATCTATGATTTGCAATACAAAAATTAATGGTACTTCGTAGGCAGAGTTCTTTGGTCTTACTGATGTATCACTAGCCAAAATAGTAATTTATATTTTGTAACTATCAAAATAGAAAAATCAGAGACCAACAGAAATAAACTAAACATAGCAATTATATATAGATTTTGAATTCACTTAAAATGAACATAAAACTAATAATATTTCAAAAACTAGCAAGGCAAGCAAAGTTATAGATTAATAATAAACTTTTTATGAATATGATCAAAGATGAAATAGTTAAAATCTTCTTGCTAAGTAGAAATGATCCTAGCAAAATTGTTTTTTAGGGCTTCCATGGTCATAAAATTATAAACACTTAAGATTCAGTGCTCCTAAGATTACAAATTTGTTGTATTAGATAAATATAGTTATAGAGTCATGTTGTTATTCTAGTCTCTTACAATTACTTATAATTGAGTTCACAGTATTAAGTTTGGTGTAATTTTATTTGAAAGGGATGTTTCCTCTCAGACCTTAAATAAAGTAGTGTGTGCTGAAAGGCAGATGTTTCCCCTTTTCAGCCACCGAGTTCACTGGATTGTTCTTCTCCTCACTTCTTCCCTCACCTCTACAGGGGACTAACGTGTTTCTTCCAAGTTCGGTGATTTCTAGGCTTGAACCTGTTCATTTCCTTTAGTTGTTTTGGGTTGTCTACTTTAAAGCAAGTCCTGTTGTTGATTGCCCCACGCATCTTCTACAGAGATGCACATTTATAGCTAGTTAAAGCAAGAGTCATAAGCGTCTATGAGCATAATGGAATACACAGATGCTGGGTTCAAACTGACCAGGGACCACATATTCAACGTCAATACCACCTGCTATCTTTCGAGTAACCATCTTTCAATGTTTCTATAGGGCACTGGGGGGTACACTTTGGCCCTTAGTATAAATCTGCTAGTTTATGTTGGGCCTTGGTGCAAAGATATTGAGGAAAACCTTAAGAAATAACCTTCTAATGGACATTAAGAGTATTTTGACGGCTCGACGTCTGTGGCTCAAGTGGCTAAGGCGCCAGCCACATACACCTAAGGTGGCGGGTTCGAATCCCCAGCCCAGGCCAGCCAAACAACAATGATGGCTGCAACCAAAAAATGGCCAGGCGTTGTGGCGGGCACCTGTAGTTCCAGCTACTTAGGAGGCTGAGGCAGGAGACTTGCTTGAGCCCAGGAGTTGGAGGTTGCTGTGAGCGTGATGCCATGACACTCTACCCAGGGGGATAGCTTGAGGCTCCGTCTCAAAAAAAAAAAAAGAGTATTTTGACATGCTTTTCAGTACTCTTTGTTGTACTCATGTAATAGGTTGCTTTGTAGAGTTGGAATTTTGAAATAATTATATTTCCGCTTGAAAATATGGGTCAGGATTTATTGCAAGGGCAATGTGTCAATGAATCGTGTATCTAACCAAAATTTCAAGTTTTATTAACAGTTGGAAATTAGAATCCAAATTGTAGATTCCTCCAATAACATACACAAAGGGACTGTATATCTGTCTCTTCTTTAGCTATGTTTAATCTCACTTTTATTTCTTTTTTGCCCACTTCTAATTCATGCTATCCTGTTTTTTATTATTTTATGTTTTGAAACTTTGTATTCTGGGAACAAAGTATGACTTAAATTAATAGTTTGGGAATTTTATAAATTTTTTTTGATGCTATATATTTTTTACTTGCTAAAATCTCCAGTGCGTGAATCTGCCCCCAGTGCAACTTATTTCTGCCATAAATCCTAATATTACATGGTAATGCATATGTTACACATTAGCGTATATAGTTTAGAGGGGAAAAAAAAGGAAAAGGTGCATGTACTCCAATTAACTTTCACAAAAGCATAAGGATTTTACTCAGGTCTTGTTGTTCAAGTTGGAATAAAATAAATATTTTTGGAGAGGAAGTACATCAGAAAAGCTAAAGTAAGTTCCCACAAAATTTATTGTGAAAATTATCCTGGTGTAATTCCCACACTTATTCATGGACAAAGATTCTTGTTGTACCCAGAAGCAATTGAGACATGAGGATGAATCTGTCTTAAAGTACCTGAAAAAGGCAAATGAATTACAAAATGTGAGTGTGTTAAATGTATATATCTTATTAACAACGTACTAACTCATAAACTTATACAGAACTTTATTAATCTTCTTATGCCAAAAACTATGTACATTCCAGAAAAAAAAAAAAAACCAAAACATTTCTTTATCTAGCAAACATCACTCCAAATACATAAATTTCACACTGGGTATGCTGCTGATTTTCATTCATTCAGACCATGACACAACAGCTTGAATGTTGCCCATATGTTGTTCTTTTCAGTGGTCTAGTTAGTACCATTGACCCCTTCCATAGTGATTGAGACTGCTTAGTTATAAATAACCGAAAGACTGTGGGGATATTTGAAAAAACAAGGAAGAGAAGGCTAGATATGTTCATTGTCCTGTCGATAGACAATTTTGTTTTTTCTGGTTTTATTATAAGCAAAGCTGCTGTGAATCTTTCCATAAAATCTTTGTGTGGGCATATATTTTAATTTTCATTGTGTAAACAACTAGGGATCATATCGCAATTATATATTTACATAAGTATATGAGAGTGCAGTGCACTCACAAAGTAATTATACTATTAAATTTTGCATTTCCATCAGTGAATTATGAATATGCCAGTTAGTATATATCCTCACCAACAACTCTTATGGCCAATCAGCCTAGAAAATTTTAGATGATGTGACAAGTGTCTAGTGATATCACATGATGGTGTTAATTGACATTTATTTTATGAATAGTGTAATTGATTTTCTTTCAATGTGTTTATTGTTCATTCATTCATGTTTTATTTTTGAAGTATTTGAAATATCTGTTCATAAATTTTACCCATTGATTTGTAATTGTATATTAAGGGTACATTTCCTTTGACTGATGTAAGAGAGTCAACATGTCTGTGAATATTGTGGAGTTTATATTTTTATTTCATTAATGATGTGTTCACCAGTTTTTGACTTTGAAGAAGTCAAACTAATCCTTTTTATATAATGATTAATGCTCTGAGTATTATATCTAAAATATCATTTCTAAGATATAAATACAATTTATTTTTTTTTTCTCAGAACAGCCTTTATCACCCTCAGCATCAGTGAAATTTTGAACCAGATATTCTATGTGGGGGTTGTCTGCAGACATTGTCAAAATTCACGTAAGGTCAAAATTGACCTCATTTGAGAACCAATGTTATAGGAATTTTATAGTTTACTGTTTATATTTAGACTTATTATCCATTTAAAAATAATGCAGTATGTGTGTACCATTCAGTGTAAAGATTGAGGTTTAATTTTTCTATATAAAGATATAGTAGTTCCAGAAACATTTATTGAAAAGATCATTTCTTTCTTTCTTTCTTTTTTTTAACCATTGAATTGCTTGGTATTTTTGCCCAACACAACTTACTGCATACATATGGATCTATTTCTAGATGCTTTATTTTTCTTATTGGTGCATGTATTTTCATACCAGTAGCACTGTCTTAATTAAGTTTCCTTTTTAATGAGTGGAAATCAAGTTGTAAAAGTTTTTCAAATCTATTTTTCTTTTTAAAGAATGTTTGGCTAGTCTAAGTCCTTTGCATTTTCATATACATTTTAGAACCAGATGGTCAATTTCTAATTTCCTCTTTCTCAAAAAACAGTGTTGGAATTATGCTTCAATTGCATCGGATCTATATGTAAGCTTTGGAACACTTAATAATATTTTGTATTTTAATTTATAAACATGATGTATTTCTCCATTTATTTACAGCTTTAAAATTCTTCATCATAGCAATATTTTGTTCTTTTTATTTTTATAAATCTTTCACATAATTGACTAAAACTTTTTATAATTATTTAATGTTTTGGTGCTTTAAAATTTAACTTTTATTTATTTATTCATTTATTTATTATTCTTTATTAAATCATAACTGTGTACATTAATGAATTTATGGGGTACAATGTGCTGATTTGATGGTATACAGTGAGGAATGCTTACATCTAACTGTTTAACATAACCATTTCTTCCCTTACTACTCTATTCTTAACTGTTTTGAAATGTATTATTGCATTATGCACATTAAGTGAGGTCCCCCCAAGTACCCTCTCTTCTCCTGGCCTCCCCTACACATTCATAGGAATGGTAAAACATATTTATTTATTTATTTGAGACAAAGTCTTAACTTTGTTGCCCTTGGTACAGAGCTGTGGCATCACCCCTCACAGCAACCTCAAAATCTTGGGCTCAGGCAATTCTCTTGCCTCGGCCTCCCAAGTAGCTGGGACTACAGGCATCTGCCACAAAGCCTAGCTATTTTTAGAGACGAGATCTGGCTCTGGCTCAGGCTGGTCAAGAATCTGTGAGCTCAGGCAATCCACCTGCCTCAGCCTCCCATAGTGCTAGGATTACAGGTGTGAGCCACCATGCCCGGCCTAAAACTTAATTTTTAATGCTTTATGATAATATACAGAAATGTAATTAATTTTTTAAATTAATAACTTATGACTTCCTTAAATACACATATTGGCTCTAGTGGTTTTTTATGGATTCTTTAGTTTTCTCAATCAAGGCCACCTTGTCATACGTAATTTTTTAAAATTTCTTTTTCCTGTCTATTCCATATGTGTTTTGTTTCTTTTTCTTGTCTATTGCAGTGGCAAGAATCTCTGTGGTGTTTACCTATATTTTAAACTTACACATAGCATAGGAGACTGAGCACCAGGCTTATAAAAGCAGCCACCAGTTCTTGAAGAAGTTGGTGGGAGAAATACAATCGCCTAGCTGTCAGGGAGATGTTTTACAACTCAGAGACAAGCCCTCAAGTAGTGGCCATCAGTAATGAGATAAGATAGGTAGCTCGTTAACAAGCTAGTGTTATACTTTGTAACATTCGTAGGGCAACAGGATGAGAATTGAGCCCTGATAGAAAGAGCATTTAGTAACCATTGAACATGTGATCCTAGTTCATGACCCCCACTCCTGTTGTATGAAGCTTCAGTAAAAGGCCAAGGGAGTTCTTGAGGCTTTTGGAGGACAGATGGGAAGCTCACCTCTTGCAGGGATGTACCTTCAATCCCTGTCCTCGCTGTTTTTATTTGTACAGTGACAGGGTGCCACAGTGGGCACTGACAACATAGTGTACCGAACTTTGATGTAATTGGTTTGTTTTAGACTAAAGAAACTGAACTGGTGTGGATTTCCCAATTATATTCCTTTGGTGTCTATGAGATATAACAATGACTAAGATATGGCCAAAGGAAAGAGCAAGTTTCCCTCATCCTTCCTATCATTCCTGCTCACTTATACATCCAAACAAAAATTCCTAAGAAATGTATGGCCAACATGAGTGAAGGGGATGGGCTAATGGGGCTAATGGTCAAATTGCTTAGCTTTGGCCCACTAGGATGTAAGGTAAGATAAAACCAGAACTTAATGTTCCATCTTCACTATTGTATCTCTAAGGTTTAGAACAATGCTTAGCAGAAAATGGAAATCCAATAAACATTATTGGCTAAAGTGGAGATATGTCTGAATCTTAGCATTATACAGGAAGGATAGGTAGGAATGTCTGACTAAAACATACAGTCATTCAACATAATTTTGGTAAACAAATACAAGGCACTATTCTAGGCAAGTTAGTTCTTGAAACACTTTTATAATAGTTTATATATTCTTTCTGTGCAATGTATTTTAAAGCTGGGAAAATTCTTTAAAAGATGAGGTGGTATGAGTGGAGAAAATTGATAGAGCCTCTTCTGAAAGGATTTCAGTGAGGCCCAAACTTAGTTGATAAGATAAACTAAAAAAGCTGAGGACAGAAGGTCAAACTATTTAGGTAGATAGAGTACCAAAGATGAATATTCCAGGAGGTCTTTGAATGGGAAACCACAGAGATATGAGAAATTGAAAAGGTTGAAGATAAAAGTACTCCCTTGAAGGAGGTAGAAAAAAATAAATGTGTAAAATGAAGAGAAATAAGTCAGGAAAATATTTTTGAACTGTTTGTTTAAAATTCTCTGTTATTTCTTGTTGACATGGGAGTATGAAGCAATGCCTTACTATATCCACTATAAGCAATGTGTTATAGTGACACAATTATTTTGTTTATTTAGATTTGTTATATATTAATGCGCTGTGGGTTTATTTGCCACATGACTTTTTTTATCTGTTCAGACCATTTGCTCATATTAAAAGAATTTGATAAAAGTAACTGTCATTAAAGTAATAGATTTACAATATTTAACAACTGTTTTCAAAATGTTGACAATTCTTTAAGCCTGGTCATCAGCAAATAAAGGTTTGTTATATTTCTAACTTCCATATTTTTATAGAAGTTTTCAATATATTTAAAAATGGCCACATGCCAGTCTCTCAGTAGTTCATTCCACCAACTAGTCATCTACTCTATGAAAAACATTATTCTATGAAGTTGGGACCCAGAACTGCACAAAACAGAGCCCCTTCTTTCATAAAATATAAACACCTGCAAGGGAAACAGATAATAATTACACATTAATGTAAAATAAAATTACATGCAAATATTAAACAGGTGCATAAAGCAAAAAGGGGGACAGAGCGATACTGTACACTATTGAATCAAAGAAATTCTCTCTAATGAAGCATAAACAAGGTAAGGAGGATAGTTATACAAATAAAGAGGCAAGAGTATTCCAGGCAGAAGTAGCAGAGGCAAAGGCCTAAAAAATGGGCATGTTTGATTTGTGTAGAAGGGCAAGACCAGCACTGCCAAAAGTGACAGCCAAAAGAGATCCAGGAAACAGGGTGTGCAGATGCTTTTGAATTCTAGCAATGACTTATCCTATTTCCAACTGAGAACATATTGAATATAGTTAATCAGGTGACTATATGATTTCAATAACTTTATAAAAAAATGAGTAGACTTTTAGAGCATTTTAGATTTTTAGGAGAAGAAAGAGGAAAATACAGAGTTCCCACACAGCCTTTGCCCTTCGCCATCCCCAAGTTTTTTCCTATTATTATTTTACATCATAGTGGCATATTTGATGAGTATTGATAATTCATAGTTTAAAGTTGACTCTTTTTATTGTACATTGTATGGGTTTTGACAAAAGTTCATAGTTTAATGTCAACTCTTTTTATTGTACATTTTATGGGGTTTGACAAAAGTATTATATCATGTTATCTACCACTGTGGAATCATACAGAATAGGTTCAATTCCCTAAAGTTCCCTGTGCTTCACCAATTCACCCCTCTAATAAACTCCTGGAGATTATTAATCTATACTCTTCCCTTTTTCAGAGTTATATATTATTGGAAC
Organism: Galago senegalensis; assembly: GCA_963575145.1. NCBI lineage: Eukaryota > Metazoa > Chordata > Mammalia > Primates > Galagidae > Galago > Galago senegalensis. The sequence goes on from CAUYTI010164415.1 coordinate 32,530, forward strand.
CATATGGTATGCAGTATTTTCAGATTGGTTTCTTTTATTTAGTGATATGCATTTAGTATTCCTGCATGTCTTTTCATTACTTTATAGTTTGTTCCTCACTAAATAATATTCCATTGTATAGGTATACAGTTTGTTTATCTATTTACCTACTGAATGGCTTCCTGGCTGCCTCCAAGCTTTGGAAATTATGAATAAAGGTGTTACATTTGTCCATCTACATATTCTTATGGGTAAATGAGTTTTTAACTCATTTGGGTAAATAGCAAAGACTGTAACTGCTAAACCACATGACAATAATTAATTTTAGCTTTGTAAGAAATTACAAAACTGTCTTCCAAAGTGGCTATAATAATTTGTATTCCCACCAGTAGTGAATGAGCCAGCATCTGGCAGGCAAGAATTCTACCAACGAATCATCCATACAGTGGGCTGACATGTGGTGTTGACAGTAGTTTGGATTTTAGCTATTTTGGTAGGTATGTAGTGGTATCTTGTTAATGTATTGTCATCTGTACATCTTTTTCAGTGAGTTACTTGTTCGGATCTTTGGGCTGTTTTTTAACTGAATAATTTTCTTATTGTTAAATTTTAAGATCTATTGTAAATTTTGGATATAAGTCTTCATCAGATATGTCTTTTGCAAATCTTTCAGATTCTTAGTCTCTGGCTTGTCTTTTTATTCTCTTAAGAGTATCTTTCACAGAGAAAAAATTTATAATTCTAATGAAGCCAGACTGTCAGTCTTTTCTTTCATGAATTGTGGTTTGGGGACCGTGTGTAAGCAGTTGTTGTCAAATCAAAAACCCTCTGCATTTTTTTCTTATCTTCTAAGAGTTTTATAGTTTTTCATTTTACATTTAGGCTTATGATGAATTTGGAGTTAAATTTTATGAAAGGTATAAGGTCTGTGTGTAAATACATTATTTTTCCAAATAACTTTTAGTAGCTCCTTAGATAAAGTATGGAGTTTGTAGAATGGGAAAAAAAGAAGCAGAGAAACCTTTCTGGAGGCTTTTTAAGTCACATATTAACAAGAAGATGAAGCTTGCTTGGAGGACAATGGTGGAATTTTAAGAGGTTGCTGTATTTAAAACTTTAATGTTGGAGTCAATAGGCTTTTATAGGCGAATATATATTGTGTCTCATAATGAGAGCAGCCTGGGCCTGAACAGCTGTGTGAATAGTGAAGTCATTTGTCAAAATGAAGACTACTTGATAAATGATGTTTTTACTGTATGAGTTTGAGGTATCATAGAAATCAAGATCAGCTTTGATATATCATATTTGAGGTTTCTATTTAAATATCCAATTGAAAATATCAAGAAAAAAATGTCTATATGAAGCTGGAGCTTATGAAAGAGGTTACAGAGAAAATATAAATTTGGGAAATATCAGTATGAAAGTCATATTTAAGGCTTTGAGACTAAAATGAATGTACCAAAAGAATGATTAAAGACATAAAGAAAAAGTGATCCTAGAAGCTTGGAATATATCACCATTTAGAATTTAGCTGGAGGTGGTGAATCAGACTGAAAGGGAACTTCTAGTGCTCTAAGTGAGAACAGGAGTGAGGGTGAGGTGTATGTTATCAAGAAAAAGGGAATAAGCAACTGTCTCAAATGCCGTATAATTCTGCGTTAATATCTGCAGATTTGTTTATATTTCTTTTTTGTCCTGAAAAGTTTTGGTTTTTCTTCATATAGCTTAAAGCTATGTTTTGTTATTAGATGCATACAAATTGAGGATTTTTATATTTCTTAATGTTGTTTGTGTATATATAGTTTTTATGTTATATATTTAAATAGTACAAATAATATATATGAAATGTATATAATATGAATATGTAATACACATAAGTTATATATAAATAACATGGTATATGAATATAAATGTTTATATTATATATCATTTTTCATTTAAATATATAGCTATATGCATTTTTATTTTTTTTCAGTATAGGAATACTTACAGAAATCTCTTAATAATTTTAGACATCAAGTACCTCTTTAGTTGATGTGCTGTGAGAAGATCCCTCACAGCATCTAATCAGGTATTCCTGAACAATATGATTTTTCTCCTGCTCAACTTTCTAACTGTATATATAATCCTCAATTCTTCATCTCTACATATTTTTCGTAATTTATAACTATGATTGGCCACATGACCTAGATTAAGAGGACCAGTTAAAATATTGTGGCTATTATAATTTTAATATAATTATTTTATAATTTGTGACTGCAAGTCCATTTTACAGAGAACAATGACTTGTCTTAAGACTAGCTAATAAAAAATTCTTGGAAATTTAGCCAAAATGTCTAATGTTATTAGTGAATAAAGAAATACAAAATTTATATGGAAAAAAGTATGGAGATTCTCCAAAGAACTAAAAGTATACCTACCATTTGATCCAGAAATCCCACTGCTGGGTATCTACCCAAAGGAATGTAAGTCATTTTATAAAAAATCAAAACAATCAAAACAAACCAAACGTGTATTCAATTATTTATTGCGCCACAATTTACAATTGCAAAGATGTAGAATCAACAAACATGCTCACCAATTCAGGAGTGGATTAACCAAATATGTCATATGCATACCTTAGACTCTTAGAGTACTATTCAGCCATGTGAAAGGATGAATCAGTATTGCCTTTTGCAACAACTTGGATGGAACTGGAGACTAGTACTCTAAAGGAAGCACCTCAAGAATGGAAAAGCAAACCCTACAGGAAATAACCCATGAGCACATGTACACAGGGAAGCAAAGCTCAGTGGAAACCAAGTAGGGGAAGGATGGAGGCAAGAAAGGGCAACAACTTACCTAATGGGTACAATAGATACTATTTGGGTGATAGCACACTTATGCTTGTGACTCAAGCATTATAAAAGCAGTCCATGTACTTGAAACATCTGTGTCAAGACTCATCAGTCCCCCACTGCCCTAGTCTCAATCACTGCAGGAAGGAACCAGGCATAATGTGGATTAGTAGTGCACGCTTGAGGGAGGTGGGCTAGCTCTTCTTTGCAGGGTAGCCCTGAGCAATCTCTGCCCTAACCTTTTATTGAGACAGAGCAATATAGGTGAGGGGAGTAATTAACAATGACTACGTGCTAAGGCTCAGGCTCTTTCTCCATAAGGAGCTCCTGCAGGTGAATTGAGAGTCCAACCCCCAGCTGTAAATCATCTTGCTCAGAAGTCGTCTGGCTCTTGGTTTCCACTACATTTCCCCCCTCTAGTGTATTAAAGACATTTCTGGATAGGCCAGGGAAAAAATTGTTGTTGGTTATTTCAGCCATTCTCCTCACCAAGGAGTTTTCCTTAAGTAAAAGAAACAAAAGGGCATATAAGTATAACAAAAATACACCAATAGAGCTAATCCAATTATAAAGGACACTTATTTTAGCTAAACTAGGCATAGGGGAAAACATGTCCCCTTTGTGCTAATCACCACCCAACTATATGCTATAGGCTGACCCATAGGGCTCATGACACTTCCATTGGAAGTATTAACCACCACCTGAAGTTGTATTAGGTGGGGAAAGGGCTGTACCAAACTCAGACCCTTTCCAAAGAGCAGTATAACTTTAAGTAAAAATCAACTGAAACAGACATAAATCCAACAGGTGAAATTCTCTTACCTTGGCTGATACCAGAATAACTATTACCTCAAAGCCTGCTGTCCATGGTCTTTGTTGACATGGTCTTCCAAGGTTTAGAAGATGCATCCTAAGCTTGCCTGGGGCTTATATACAGCCCAAGATAATGAAATCCTGTATCAGTCTTCCCACTGCATAGAAGTTTCAACTGCTTCTTAGGGAATAAGGATGCTAACCGCTCTTTACTGCTTCCTGCTGATGATGAACGGTGATATGAGAGAGGCAGCTAGAGTTCCCACAGAGGAGATTGATCCAGGGTTTCCCTATTATGAAATTACCTAGGCTATGGTCCTGTGAATAAAAGAAAAGTTAATGAAGACTAATTTGTTAAGGTGCTGGCAAGGTTTCTTGCTTGTGTTGAGGCTTAAACCAGAGGGCTGGTAGCCACTGTTTCTCTTGATGTTCTATAATGTGGGCAAAAACTTGACCCCATTGTAGTACATAACTAGGCTTCCACTCTGAGAGTGAAAAGAACTCTAATGAGCATAATTTAGGACTATTAAGCTATACGAGCTGCTACTTTCCCCTCTTTTTTATGTACAAAAAAATAATAATAATTTTTAATGGGGTAAGGGCAGTTCTTCCTTTTATCTATCCCTTTTCTTGCTAGGCAAAGTATGGTAATTGACAAAGTTCCAAATTCTAGGTATGGGCTCTTTAAATGATGAAGCCCATTACAGATTTAAACTATTAACTGCTGCTAGGGAAAAACCATGATTGTAATGCTAATTCCCTCAAAGATCTTTTTAAGTTGAGAAAACAAACTGAGAAAATCTCATCTGAGAGTATTTACCATTTCTTTAACTATGTGAATTTTCCTTTGATGGACAAACAAAAGATAACACTTTCTTTGGAATCTTTGCAAACAAGGATTTTTATCTTGCTATTCCAAGGCTTTGCTACTTGTGGTCCTAAATCCACCCTTCACAGATCTCAAAAGACTGTTACTTGTGGACTAATGGCTCTGCCCTTCACAGTTCCTCTCAAAGGTTCTGTTACTCATGGTCCTTCAGGGGTATCGCACTTCACAATTTCTTGATAGTAGAGTTGTTCCCTACTTAAACTGCTTTTCCAGCAGAATCTTTGCTAATTTATTCCAGACTCTTTTTTCAAATGGAGTTCCCTAGCACAAAGGTAGCTTAACTCTTAGTCTAATTATTCTCCATCATCATCCATTGGTCTGGTTTAATTTCCTTAGTTTTACACTGAGGCACCATAGGTCTAACCAAGCAGGCAGAGTGCTCCCATGGCATAGAATTGAATTATATTGTTTTTCCAAGAATGGTTTTAAATAAAAGAATTAAAGAAAATTTTAACTTTTTCATTTACCAGTGGGTCCTGATTCTGGTCCAAGTGATAAAAACACCTCACTTATTTCGTGTGAAATTCCCTTGTTTCTAGATTAGCCATAAGGTCCCATTTTCCCTGAGTGGAGTTTCCCTTTGGACTTCCTCCCACTGTTGACCAAAGTCTTCACCTACTTCTGGGTGTCACTTTCCCCTTAGGTCCATATCCCTGGTGTCCTGTTGTGTCCTGCTGCATCCTGTTGACTTACACCATATGTTGCAACCTGTTGGGCCCCCATGGCCCTGGTCTTGATCTCCGCAGGAAGGAACCAGGCGTGAGGTGGATTAGAAGTACAAGCTTGAAAGAGGTGGGCTAGCTCTTCTTTGCAGGGTAGCCCCGAGCAACCTCTGCACTAGCCTTTTATTGAGACAGAAAATACAGTGAGGGGAGTAATTATCAATGACTCCGTGCTGAAGGCTCAGAGTCTCTCTCCATAAAGAGCTCCTGTGGGTGAGTTGCCTGAGAGTCCAACCCTCAGCTGTAAATCATCTTGCTCAGAGGTCATCTGCCTCTTGGTGTCCTCTACACATCTGTACCCCCTTAATATTTTGAAAAAAGATTAAAAAAAATTTATACAGCTATAAACTCATTTAATCTTCTTTTTGGAATCAAGTGCTTCTATTTATCTCCTTCATTGGATGTTCTAAGTTTTCAGTCTTTCTACATTTCATTTCATTTTTTGATTTACAGAACTATATTATTTACAGTTATCTGTGAAACCTAGGAAAAATACTCTGAAATTTCTTCCTATTAATTTTGTCATCATTAACTTTATTGAGAAAATAGGATCAAACATATAAATTTTATTAATTAACTAGACACTTACTATACAACTGCGAACACTGGGGCTATGTGGTTACATATATAAATAAAATAACATAGTTACCCTTATTTGTGGACAGATTATGATGTGGATAGTAAAATAAGCTAGCTATGAAAAAGAAATACATAACATAATAGAGGGAAATTGAGTATTTTTCATTTTCTGATTTATTTGTAGATATATTTATAATGCTGAGCAATTTTTAGTTTCCTGCAAAAATTTAGAAAATTTGTAAGCTTTCAATTTAAGCATTGACTTGGTTTCTGTCTTGGGATTTTCTGCCCCTTTTGCCATTTACAACTATATGCATACAAAAAATAGATTATGATTATATGGAGAAGCAATTACTCCACAAATAGAATGTTCATTTCTATTTCCCCATTCTTTATTTTATTAAATTTTAGTAAATTATTAAGATCTATGACATCATAGAGCATAAAATTTATTGTGTAAAAACTGGACTGAAGTTTATATTTATTAAGTACATGAACTTGAAAATTTGTTACACTTTTCTGAGCCACTATTTATTAAAAGATGAAACAGGGAAGATCAGGCTGATGATGATAATCATCACCATTATAATGGAAAGCTACCATACCTACATCAAAGGGCTACTGTGAGAATCATTTGAATCATTATACTTGGAAATTATTTTGCATACACATATTGTTCTTTATGTACAAAGGATAATTTATGGCACTGACATATCTATAATATTACAATATTTACACAATATATAAGCAGAAATAGCACCTTAGATGCTACATTTTGTTCAGTTTGTCCATTACATGTATAAGATGTTTATGAAATTATGCAGAATCCATCCCTATATATAAACATAGCCTAGTGAGTACTGATCTTACTGAACCAGATGAGGCGACTTTATGTTTAAGCTAAGACATAGGTTTTATTTCTTTTATTACTATTTGTCTACATTATTTCCATTTCTAGTCATTCTTATGTTAAAGCTGTGTTACTTTTTATTATTTTACTACTTTTTCTTAGAATAAGTACAGCTTTGATATCACTGGAAATCAGTGAAATAATATTTTATGTGTGTGTATATATAAACTATATTATGTATTATATAATTTTACATATTATAACTTTATATATTACATTTTTACTTATCTTCAGAACATTTCCTACATCTCAGAGCTAAGTACTTTTGCTGAAGTAATTCCTTCTGCCAGGAATTTCTTCTCCCTATTTCCTTCTTAATCAATTCCTGTGTAGCTTTTCTCTTAAACACTTTCCATAATCCTTCTAATTAACTATATCTCTGTCTTCTGAAATCTGTGACATTTATTTAGGTACTTCTCTGTAATATTTCTTGTATAAATATGTAAACTTGGAATCAATGTTTCACATCTCTTATCTTTAAATAAAAATATGGAAAAGTATTCACAGGTCCTTTTGTATGTGTTTATGCACATACAAGTGCGTGTCTATTTACACATAAATATGTAACTCTTACTTGAATAGAATTTGTTGAAAAATGAATCATTGTACGATTTTTCTTTCCTATAGTGATTTGGGCACAATTGGGAGCTCTGACCACACTAAGCTTTCATTTGCTTGTATGACACACAGCTTAAGAAAAGACAAAGTTGAAAATATGTGCATTAGTCACAATGGTAACCTTTCAACTGAGATAATTCATTTATGTTTACACAGTAAAAACTAAAGTGAGAGTACGATCATTTGCTAGTAATGTACACTGCTTGGTTTTAAATATGCCTCTAAAAGGATGTGTAAGTTGTGAATATTTGTTGTCAAGTATCACTTTAGGTTTTAAATTGTGTAGAATAATTTATCTTGCTGTCATTTAATGTGTTAGTTCTGTGATGCTTTAAAGAACAGGGTAAAAGAGGTCAACCTTGGAATGCATGTCTCATGAGAAAATACTGATGTTTTGCTGTTAACTGTGAAAAATATAAAGCAGGATCTCAGCATTTCAAGAACAAAAATTGACTAAGGGGAGCCAATCATTTTGAAATTACTGACATAATGTCATGCATTAATATCTGGGTGCTAAGAATTATTTGTTAATAGATATCACTGTCAGGCAATTCATATTTTACTGCTTTTTAATCTGTAGCAGGTAGGAATAGAGATAATGTATATATAAGATAATTAGGCCCTAATCTAAGAACATACCATATTATAAAATGAGATAAATATGTGCCTTTTGATATAATGCAGTGATAGAATGCACCAACACTCTGTTAAAGTAAACAAATCTATCAGTTATTTAAGTAACTGCTTTTGCATAATTTCCCTTTACAAGTACCTTCATCTGAGCTCCAAACATCTTTCATACATTCTCCTGAACTAGTCTCAATTCTGGCTTCCTACTTCTACTCAATCACCCCTATAATCCACCTACCACATTACTCCAGAATAATCATTTAAAAACTGGAATCTGATTATTTTACACCCTTAATGATACTTTTAGTCATGTCCTTAAGCCTTCATATCTTTGAAACTCACTTTAATGACACTCAAAATATGCATTATGTTATGGCCCCTCTCTCTTCTTCAGCCTTCTGTCCTCATGTTTTTCTCTCTACCCTAAGCTGAACCCACTCTGAACTTCAGGCATCTCTTCAATATGAGACATAGCTTCATATTTCTGGGTCTTTGTTAGACTTATTTTGCCTGCTGAGTGTCTCTCCCCAACCACCAGGTGAGTACACAGTTAGGGTTCAATATGTAGTTCAAGAACCATAACTGCCAAGCCTTTTTTATTCTATCGGTGTCCCCAGGTGAAAATCACTGCTTATCCCTTTGTGTCCCCATTGTACATTGTAGACATCTGTATTCACATAATAGTGAAATATATTTATCTATGTACTTGTCTGTTAACCTGTTCTGCACAAGTGGTCCTTTCAGAACATGAACTATGTATTATCTCTCTTGAGTGCTTAGCTTTTAACATTTATAGCTCAACTGGTATACTTCATGGTATAAATGAAAAGAAAGAAAAACAAATTCAGCTTAAGTTAATTTAAATGGCAGACCTGTCCCTCTTAGTGGCAGGAATGAAATTTAGATCTAAATGTTCTTTAATCCAAAATTTGCAGTCTTAAAAAATGCTCACATTTGAGGTTAGAACCTCAAAATACTAACAGCTTTGAAAGAAGGAAAAAAATGTGTGCAGAGAAAATAAAGCAAGGATTTTTATTTTTGTCTTTTTCCTTTTTCTCTGTCATTATTTATAGTACTTAGAGAGTGCACCCATGCACACTTTCCTGATCACACAAAACCATGCTCCAAGGACAGTTCTGTTAAAAATATGAGTGCAAAATGTCAGGGAAAATGGAATTCCTACAGTCAGTCTGTACTGTATAAACTGAAAGATTTTTGCAAAGAACAATAACTGAAGAAATGATACATGCACTTTACCAAATGATTTTCATCTTGCTTTTTGCTGCCAGACTCCCAAGGCTTGCACTGTAACCAATGTTCATTTGCCTAGTAGCTTCTTTTCATAATTCATAAGGGCCCTCCTATCATTCACCTCCTTTCTGGGCTTTATTACTTTGATAGATGTTTTCTAAGACAATAACTCTAATACTCTTCTGCAATGTGACTCTCTCCCTCCTTCCAACTCTCTCCCTCCTTCTCTTCTGTTGCACTTAACCTAGACTAGTTTCTGACTGCGTTTAGCAACAGAATATAGCAGAAATGACAGTGTGTTGATCAGAGGGCTAGATGTGAAGAGATCTTGTAACTTCTGATTTTGGTCTGTTCTATCCTGAGACAACCAGATAAGGAAACAAGCCCAGTCAAGGGCTAGATGTGAAGAGATCTTGCAACTTCTTATTTTGGTCTGTTCCATCCTGAGACAACCAGATAAGGAAACAAGGAGAGAAGAGATCATGTAGAGGAAAATCAAGTTATCCTGATAGCGAATACCAACAGCAATATAGGTAAATTGAGGCCTTTGGGAACTTCTAGCCCAGCAGAATTCTTCATTGAATACAGTGTATGAGTAGGCTCATGAGAAACAAAAAGAAAACCCTTTTAATTAAATATGGAATCATAATGAAAACTAAATTGGTGTTTTTAGCCACTAGTTTTGACATGCCTTGTTAAAAGTTGGCTAAAACAGTCACTTTAATCAGGGAGACTTTTCGACTTGGTCTTCCCCTTTGTCAGATGCTCTGGTGCTTTTTACTCCTTCTGTATTCCTTTCTGTCTAATAGTGTAATATGTTATCCCTGGAAAATAAACAAACAAACAAACAAAAAAACAGTCAATGAATCTAAACATAACAGATCAATGGGAAAAGATCGTCTCTTCTCCTCAGTGGTGATTTTAAACATTAATTGGTTTTTTCTCTTTACTTTTCTTTTATACCTTTGGTTTTCAAAAACTAAAGTGTTCTGTCCCTTCTGTTTAGAGATATTCTTCATGCATGCTCAGATGGTAATAATAAAAATAAGCCAATTTATACATTTTAATGGATAAGATAAAAACTATGAATAGAACAAATACATATTCAAATAGATATTTTATGTCCCATTGAAAGCCTGCAAAGTTTACTTTTTGAAATATTAATTTTATTGAGGTAATTATGTCTGGAAGGATGATTTATGTAAACCTTATAATATAAAAATGTAAGAGTGATGTAAAAATTAAATTTAATCAAAATGAGCCTCTGTCCTCTGGCTCTTGACTAGGACCCAAGAATAATGTTAGTCTTGAGGCTAATGCTTTCATTTTTGATTGATGCACTTCTTGAGAAAAGAAAAATAACCCCTTACTGGCTTATATACTTATCCTGTTCTTTAAGATTAATTACATGTTATGTGTGTCATTTTGAAAGAATGATTCTTGGTAAAGGTAATTAACATGGGAAATTGTTGAACAAGAGCTACATTTTAATTGCTTTTGTGTTGTTGCTTATTTTTAGTACGGAGATAAAACGCTAACATGTTAGATCATGCATACATGTTACTAGCATCTAATTCTCCGGTGAGATGAGCTAAAAAGATTGATGTTAATAACTTCCTCTGAAGGGTAATTGTTTCAGGATCGATGGATGAGTATTTTCAAAATCTTTTCCAGACTTTCCTGTTAACATTTATGATTACACTATGTTCACACGCTTGAAGATGCCATTTATTAATTAAAGCCTCAACAAAAATGAGGCAATGATGAGTTTACTTGCTTAAAACTAATGAGATTCTGTATTTTTTTTTCCTACCTTCGCTGATCCACACCTGCATTTAAACTAGTATCCAACTCTTTGAGAAGTAACTATTCTATCACTGACATCTCTACTACAAACCACCATCTCTCCTATTTCCAAAGTCAGCAATCTGTTTGAACTCCAACAAGGAGAATGCTGGAAGCACAGTGCTGCCTTTAACAAGAGCAGAGTCACATTATTCAAATTCTCAAGCCGACGTTCCTTTCCATTTGACTGCATCATAATTATTATCTGAGTTTTCCTTTAATATTAAAAACATTATAACAGCTATAGTATTGTGTAACTATCAGCAGATCCTATATCAGACAAGAACATTACATTTTGTATTAGGCAGAAGTGTATATGAAATTGGCAATATCCCTGGCACTTGGTCACATTAAATCAGTGCCAAGGATGAAAAATTGATCACCACTTTTGTACTAATGCCAATTATTTTATTTATTAATGTATGATGATCAATACATAAATATTTTCTTGGTGGGGTTGATACAAAATAAAATCATTATATATGGGGGCAGCACTTATGGCTCAAAGGAATAGGGCACTGGCCCCATATGCTGGAGGTGGTGGGTTCAAACACAGCCCCGGCCAAAACTATAAAAAAAAAATCATTATATGGTATATTTAAATTTCATATATATAATTATATTTCAATCATATATACATACATCTAGCATATTAATAAGGTACCAAAGTGGCTATTGTAATTAAAATGTTATTGAAAAATTATCTATGTATTTTAATTTGAAAATACAGTCTAAAAAATCATAGTTAATATGCTAATATAAAATAATAGGATAGAAGGCAACCTGCTAATTAGATAATTTTTAACAATGGCAATACTAAGCATTTCTTCTGAAAGTTAAATCTATAGAGTTTTTTAAAGTCTTAATTGTAAATGAAGCTGTACAATAGCAATGTTAGCACCAATATGATACATACTTAAAATGACACGAAATAAAACAATTTCTGAAATTATAACATTATTTTCTGTAAGGTTCATGTCTGACCAGTAGGGTTGAGTACCATGTCACAGGATTCTATTTTGAATCCATACAACAAAATGGAAAATTGGTTTTGTCATCAATATTATTGATGTTATTGGCCAATTCCCGTGGCCTAAAGAGTAGCATAAGTCCTTTCCTTGTTACCAGCAATTTAGAATGAGAAGGGATAGTCTAACTGTAGACATTAACATGACTATTGTAATGTGAAAAACTTTTGAAAGTCCCTGGCAATCTATTTATTTTATAATCAATGAAGAACAAAATAGTCCACTTCAAGGTTTTTCTTTAACTTTACTTTTCTAGACACAGAGGTGGTTGAATTAGAAGCATCAGGGACTTGTGCTTATCTAATTCACAGGAGTATGGTCCCCTATATAAATTCTTTTTTTTTTCAAAATTTCAAAATTACCATACAGAAGGTTAAATTTTCGATTTGTTAACATGTTAAAGCTTTCACAAATTAGGAAGTTTTTGTTAAATATCATGTAACAAGATAATTTTTTAAATATCTCTTTGGCTCTAAATGCTAAGAAACAGTCTATTTAAAACACATTAAACTTTAAGTTTTGAAAAATGAAGTATGTCAACGTTAAAATACTAAAAAATTATCAGAGATATAAAAGGATAAAAACTGGTTCCCCATTCTCTGTTTCAAAAGGCAACCACTGCGGCCAAGTTTTTCTCTCTTAGATGTAAAAGTATACTCAAAGATGCTCACTTTGTTGGTAATATAACAGTAGACTAACGGACATAGCTTTCAGAAATGTACAAAGGGTGGCATCTGTCTGACATATTATTGTGCAGTTTATCTATTTGACATATCTGTAAATTATACTTAATTTCCTATCAATATAACATATAAACAGAAAATGTCTTCCTGTTGATAAGTACACGCATCTATCATTCAACTTTTATTTTTCTCATCGATATCATTCTTAGAGAAAAAGAAATGAGTAAAGAAAACTAGCAATTTTACCAGTGACAATTGACATAAACTTGGAAATTATATATAATATATACACAAATGCATACATGCATGTGTACATGTGTGCACTATTGAATAAATATAAACAAATCAATGGAAAAGAGGAAGACGCCAACATGTATACACATAGGCACAAATGGAGTTTCATAACTAGGTCAATAATTATTGTTAGGCTACAGACTAATGAACATCCACCGTCATGTATTATGGGATTGTCCCTAGTTGTAAGAGGTCACTCAGTGAAAGCTGGGATAATGAGAATTTATAAAGGCAGAGGCATCAGACATGCAATTAGGGCCTGTATGAAAAGCCAGAGGTTCAAATTAAAGAACTTTGGGTAAAACATTTATTTCCCTCACAAAGTCTACATTCACAGTTAAGTTTAAAACATTTTAAAAATGTTTATATTTGGTCTAGTTAAGACAAAATAATGAGCCAAGTTATTAGGGTGTGTATTATCCTACTCCAACCTGTTATTATATTTATTTTGATCATTAAACCATGAAATGATACCATCACAGAAAGATTTGAGCAAAGTGGAGCCAAAGGTATATTTGATGATGATGAAATTATTCTAAAAGTTGAATATATGTGTTGAGGTTTCCTTATAGATTAATTTATTTTTCGCTTCTTTTAAATACCAATAATAATGAGTGTAATTGAAAAAGAAATGCAAATCTCTAAAATTCTCTTTTGCAAGGCACTAATATGTACATATAGACAATAGGATTTCTAAATTTTTGGTATTCCAATATCTACTATAGCAACATGTGATCCACCACTCACCCAAAATATTTAAAATAATATAATTACTCTGTTATATTATAAATGCATTATGTTAAAATAATGCTTATTAGGTGAGTTTATTATCACATATAATTTATTCAGTTATATAAAATGTACAATTTATTCATGATATTAAGATGATCGTGATCTTTTTTCTTTAAAACCAGTGACGTGTGATAATTTAATGTTTACATAAAAAAATGACCATCTGCTGATAAATCAATTTTGAATCATTAAATTAGAGACATTATATAATATTTGATAATGATAATAAATATGTTGCTGGTTTATGTATCTACCATTATATACTTTGTGTCATAGTGTCAGAGTGTATTTCTTCATTTATGAAAAAAAAGTTAATTGTAAAATAGCTTCCAGAAGGTCCTTCAGGAGGTATTTCAGAGAGGGTGTGGTTAGCATGAAAGAAAAACTCCCCATGCCTCCTATTGCCCCTGAAGGCCTTCCTGTGGGGCAGATGTGGAGGTGGAAGTCAGTGACATTGACCATGATATTGTGTAGTCATATTATGATATGTTTATCTGTGTATTGGCTTTAATATGAAAGTTTTAAAAGTAAAAAAAAAAAAAGTAAAAGGAGGAAAAAATCTTATAGAATAGGAATATAAAAAGAAAGAAAAAATTTTTTACAGCCAAACAATGGTTGTTTTAAGTCAGGTGATATTAAAAAGGGTCCATAAGAAAGACAACTACAGCCCAGGATGTAGGAGAAAAATGGAGTGGGAAGGCAGGGGAGGGAGATGTTTGATAGAGGGAGGGTAAATGGTGGGACCACACCTATGGAGCATATTGTAAGGGTACAAGTCAAATCTGTCAAGTGTAGAACATAAATATCTTAACACAATAATTAAGTAATTGAGGCAAAAGCTATATTAATTAATTTGATGTAAGCATGTCAAATTGTATAAAAAAATCAACACTTTGTACCCCACACATGCATAAATGTATTCATGATCTATGTGTACATGACTTAATAAAAAAAATTTAAAAAAGGAATACATAAAAAGGTTAAAAATCTTTAAAAACTTTGAAAGTAAATAAAAAGTTGTAACTAAAGGTAACTTTTAATTGAAGGTTTTTTTTAAATTTCAAAGTATAAGAGGTGCAAAGTATTTTGAGTTTTGTACATATCATGTAGCAGTTAAGTCTGAGCCTTTAGGGTACCCATAACTCAATTAATGTACATTGTATCTAAAAGGTAATTTTCCATTCCCCCTCTCCCATTCTCCTTCTTTCTCAGTCTCCAATATCCATTATTTCACGCTGTGTGACCATGCATGGCTCCCACTTAAAAGGAAGAAAATGTGATATTTATTTTTTCATTCCTGAGTTATTTCATTTAGGATAAGGGCCTCCAGATCTATCCAAGATATGGCAAAAGACATTATTTTGTTCTTTTTTATGGCTGAGTAGTATTCCATGGTAGATACATATACATCATATTTGTAAAATAGTAACAAAATATTCTCTACATATTGTCTACTTCTTTGTAAAATTTTATGATGAATATTTTGTAAATAAAGGTACATTTAGCTAAAATTTCCCCTGATAAAGGTGACTTTGGGGACACCCTGTGTGTATGTGAGTGATGTTTTCTTTATCACTCATTGGTTGATGGGCACTTAAGGTGATTCCTTATCCTTGGTACTTTCTTTTCTGGTTGTGGTCTCAGGTAATACGGGCCTCAGAAAATAAGTTGATCACTTTTCCAGTCTCTTCTATTTTGAAAGACATTGTGTAAAATTGATGTTACCTTTCCTTTAAATTTTTAGTGCAATTCTTCAGTGAAAGCAGCTTGCCCTAGATGCTCTCTTTTTTGAGAGTTCTTAAGTAGGAATTCAACTTCATTAATGGGTATAGGGCTTTTAAGACTGTCTATTTAACTTGTGTAAATTTCACTAGTTATTGATTCTGGACGTATTGGGTGATTTTTCGAAGTACTTGAATGTATGAGCACAAACTTGTTCATAGTTTTCTCTGTTAACCTTTTGATGGCTGAAAGATCAGTGGTGATATTTCCTATTTAACGCCTCATATTGGTGATATGTGTCTTTCTCTTTTTATCTTTTCTGTTTGGTTTTGTTAGATGCTTATATATATATTTTTTTTCAAAGAGCTAACTTTTTGTTTTATTGATTTTTTTTCTCCTGTTGTTTTCCTATTTTCAATTTTGTTGATTTCTGCTGCTTATTAATTCCTTCCTTCTGTCAACTTTGACTATATTTTGCCAGTTCCTTCAGGCAAGAATTTACATTATTGATGTTAAATCTTTTCCTGTTTCTAATGTAAGCATTTAGTGATTAAAGCTGAAAAATTTTTAAAAAGTTCTATACTAGTTAGAAGTATTTGTCTATAGCAAGGATTGGCAAACTTTTTCTATAAAGTGACAGAGAATAAATATTTTAGGCTTTGTGGACCATACGATCTCTGTTTTGATAATTCAACTTTTCTTCTATAGTAAAGACACTGCCACAGAGAAATCATGAATGAATGGAGATAACAGTGCTGCAATGTAGCTTTATTCATATGAACAATGAGGAATTGGATTTGGCTGATGGAAAGGTATTTGTGGACTCATGCTCTGAAGGAAGAGTAGACTGACATGTTATCCTGTACACCCAGATTGGGTCATGCTCATTTGATAAAGCTTTGAAGAATCTCAAGTTGTTCTATTTAAAGTATAAAATATTTAAATAATTCTTATGTGACTTAATGATCTATTATGAGATTTAAAGATAGAAAATGGCACTCATTCAATCAATAGATTTAATGATACAAATCCTTTATCATTCCTGAGGGTTCACTTATTACCACATTTAAAAAAAATCTCAAATAGAGTAAAATCTTAGTAAAGGCAGGGACCCAGAGAAGCTTATCACTGTGGTGTCATCAGCAATGAGCAGATGCTTAGTTAATATCGATCTAATACATTAATTAACATATTGCTTTTATTACTTATTTTTTAAGCAATAATTTCATGTGAGGTTGCCATTTCCAACAAGAGATCACAAATGGATTTTAAAATAATAGGTTATTAATCAGGTTTCTAAATTTACTTAAAGAAATTGTCATATCAGAAACAATTAAATTATTTAGTGTTTGATACAGGGTAAAATATATGATTATTTGAATGTATATTTATAATAAAGTATGCATATATTTCATTTCTAAGTTTTTAGTGCTAAAATGTAAAGACGATTATTTCATAAACAAGAATTGGTTAATTGTTTTTAAATGAATTCTCTAAATTGTCAATTTATCTTCATTTCAGAAGACTATGGATAATTTTATTATTTATTTGAGGATCATAAATTTTAAGTATAATTTTCATCAGTATAGTGAATATAATTCATCAAGAGAAGAAAACAGATATTTTGGTTACTAGTACATGCTTGTCTACTGGAAATCACTGTTGTGAAATCAGGAAATAGATATTAGAGAAATATTTTGATAATAATGAATTCGTGGAATTGAAATAAGAGAAATAAAGTTTGATATCTATTAATTATATTTATTCTTAGAAATGTCAATTCAAATAAAGGTTAATAAGATAAACTCTGAAAGAAGTCTTCAGATTTAACAATGGGATGATTATTAATGATTCTGCTGAGAGCACTGTAAACGTAGAAATAAAGTGTCATAGAGTGTAGGAATTTGTGTGAGGTTGATTATTGGTAATATCAATATTATAAAAGCTATTTTTATTAAAATGGGGCTGGGCTGGAAATGAATGAAAACTTCAGTGGCTGTAAGTAAACTTATGCTGAGGAAGGAACTAAGGAAGATGAAGACAGGAAAGAGGCAGGAATTGTGGGAAGTGGGAAAAGTTAATTACTAGACAGAAGGATGCTTGTGGTCTTTCCACAGTGTGCTGCAGGTGGCTCTGGAGACTGTTGAGGAAATTTGTGAGGCCATTTTTATTGCACATTAGAAATCAGAGCGGGAGTATTTAAATAACAGAAATTAAAAAATAGTACAATCAGGATTTGTGTTTTCCCCTCACTTCCAGGGCACCAGTTTTAAACACTTACCAATACACGCTATTGACTATCATACTTTGGTGTGGAAACATTACAAATTCATTGAAGACATCTAACATGACTTTAGTAGTTATCCAGGAAAAATGACAAATATCATTTATAAGGTCAAATATCTATATTATATTGTAAAAACAACAAAAAGAACCTTATAACATTTTATCTTTAAAAGTAACAATCTAATTGATTTTTAGGTACCAGAGATAAATCGTCATAAGTGCTAAAGTTAGGGGGAAACTGTCTTAATATTACTCAAATTGATACATGTAGCCTGGGGTAACATTTCTTATGAAAGTATCATGAGGAAACAGTGCTGCTGTTTCCCAAAGGCAGTTGAAAGCAAAAAGGGTGTTCTCTGAAAAACTGTGTTAGATGATGCAAAAATTGGCTCTCCAATGATTGATATCAATAACCTCAGTCAAAGCCTACATAAGATGGTTTAATACAATGTGAGAGAGGGGGAAAAAAAAGATGCATTTCTAAATAAAAAAAGTTTTGTATATGTTATTAAAGATAATTATGTTTAGTTATACTGATAAATTATTATCAGCAAATACTATATTTTATGCATGTCCTTAATTATTCATATATTCTGAATGATCTGAAAACTTTTTAGCTTAGGTTTGGACAAGTATCATATTATTTTCAAGTTTATTTTAAACTTAGAAATGCCTGGTGATGTTTACAAACGAGATCAAGAATAAGTTGTATGTTACACCTGAAAACTTTTCTGTATAATGGAAATATTGATCTTTGCCAGTTAAGACATGAAGTTAGATCCTCAAATTTCCTGTAAATATTAATAGGACAGTAGGTTGACAGCAAATATAAAAGTCAGTGAAAAATATTCATTTTGATTATATCAATTTGGCAATTTGATTATTTGATACAGTATTTGGGAAAAGTAAAATATGAACGATGGATAACTATTGGACTAGTTGACATTTCCATTCATACCTTTAAATCCCAGAAGAATAGAATATGTTATAAAAATGAATTGTTTTTGCTAAGGATGTTACTATAAATATACAATGTTGCAGAAATTGTCTGCATGTAGCATTTACTGAATATTGGCTTAACCAGGCACATATTTTCTTCAAATAGTTTCAATTGCAAAGCATTTAGGATAAAATTCCATTTTAGTTTAGCTTGATTCAATCTGTATTGATAATACCAAATCTATGGGGCAATATAATAAACTCATCTAGCCAGTAGTTACTGTGTTTTCTAAATGAGTGCTGTCAATTTCTTTCCACCAATGTAATGACCTGAGTTTGAGTTTCCTTTGACAGTATACTGTATGTATATTATAAACCACAATTTAAAATAGACTGAGCTATAATCAATCAGATCTAAAGAGCTGTTCTTTCAGCTTCCAGCTTTTTCTATAACCACCAGGCAATGTACAAATGTTCATCTGGCAAAAGGTGGGCGTTTTATTCCTAACAATAATACCTTTTGGTATTTCAACCACTCAAGAGATGATGAAAAAATTACACTACAGCCCAAATACCATTTTTTAGCTATCACTTTAAAACAATATGCCACAGGAGGAGCAAATTTAGTAGGGGAAAATAGAGTGTTAATTTTTAAATGAGTTTTCCTATATAGTGAACAATTTGCCTGAATCAACAGAATTCCGCATCCATCTACAATGAATTTTGTGAAGCTTGGGATGACTCAAAAGCTGCTATAGCCAAAAAAAAAAAAAAAATCATACTTATAAATGAATGGAATTTATTTATCAAGTTGTGAAACTTTCTGTTCACTTTTTAACCTCATAAATAAATTCTTAATATCTATCTCTTTTTAAAATATTAATCATACCTCAACTACCTTGGTCAAACTAGTTTGTTAAAAAGAATAAGTGCTTCAAAAAGATAACCAGTACTCAATCCAAATGAAAAATCCCACTTCTGTATCCAAAATACTTAACTCAAACTACTTTGTTAAAAATAGTTAACAATAATTTGTTAAATATAGTTAACTATTTTTAGTTAACTAGTTAACAATAGTTTAGTTTAAGTAGTTAATAATAGTTTAACTAGTCTTTTAAAAATAGTTAACTAGTTAACAGTAGTTTAGTTTATTTTTAGTTAACCAGTTAACAATAGTTTATTTTTAGTTTGTTAAATAGTTAACAATAGTTTAGTGTATATTAACTAATAAACTAATAGTTTCACTAAGTGTATTGTTAAGTAATAGCTAATAATAGTTAACTAGTTAACAATAGTTCGGTTTTTAGTTAACCAGTTTGTTAACTAGTTAACAATAGTTTAACTAGTTTGTTAAAATAGTTAACTAGTTAACAATAATTTAGTTTTTAGCTAGTTAACATGATTGACTATTTTGTTAACTAGTTTATTAACTAGTTAACTAGCTTGATAACTAGTCAGCCATAGTTAACTGGTTTCTTAGCTAGTTAATGATATTTAACTAGCTAGATAACTAGTTAATAAGTTTAGTTTCAGCTAACTAGTTAATAATGGTTAATATAGCTAGCTAGTTTGTTAACTAGTTTGTTAACAACAGTTAATTAGTTCAACTAGTTTGTTAACTAGTTAATTAGGTTATTAAAATAGTTAACAGTAGTTTAACTGCTTTAACTAGTTAACAGTAGTTTAATTAATTTGTTAATGATAGTTAACTAGTTTAACTAGTTTGTTAAATAGTTAACAATAGTTAACTAGTTTTTAAATAGTTAATGGTTTAACTAGTTTGTTAAATAGTTAACAGTAGTTTAACTAATTTGTTTAAAATAGTTAGCTAGTTAACAATAATTTAGTTTAGTTTTAGTTAACTAGTTAACACTAGTTTAGCTAGTTTTTAAAAAATAGTTAACAATTGTTAGTTAGTTAAAAATACTTAACTCAAACTAGTTTGTTAAAAAGAATAAGTGCTTTAAAAAGATAACCTGTACTCAATCCAAATGAAGTAAAGTCCTACTTCCGTATCCAAAATACTTAAGAAGCCAAAATATTTAGCAGCCCATAAATACATATTTAAGAACCCCAAATCTACAGGCAAAAGTGATGCTAATGATATCAAATCCCACAGATAACCCCCCAAAACTTAAATTGTCATCAAATACCAACAAAAAGGCCCCATAAGTCCCCTCCCTCCCCCAAACCTTACCAATGCTGCAGATCCCTCACTCAACTATGTAGCCTCCTGAAACTTGTTGTCCCAACACCTGGTGGTGTCTTGGGAGGTGTGTTCCCTGAAAAGGGAAATTGCAGCTCTCCTTTCTGACCAGGAAATAAAACAGAGTTCCCCTATCTATAAATCTCCCTATCTATAGATTATAGATCTTATTTTGTTCTAATTCAGTTCTATCATCTACTCCTTCCATAAAAATCTATTTCTGTTAAATATAAAATAATTAAGATATATGTGAAGAAAAGTCACAGAGAAATGAAACTTTAAAAATTCATTTGAGTTCATATGAAATATATTTATTTCATTTCTTAGAAGAGGAATTGCTGGATCAAAGGAGATGAGTAATTTAAATCACTAAAACTATGTTACAAAATTGAATGCCCACAAGTTTATGCAATTTTAGACTCTTTAGTTTTTTATAACACAAATTGTACTTTTTAATATTGTGTCTACTTCTTTATTAAACATAGGTAACTTATGGAATGTATTTGTGGTAGGCTGAATTATGCCTTCCCTTAAATGTTCACCTTTTAACTCTCAGAAAATGTTCAGTAGGTTACTTTACATTATAAAAATATAAAAAAATAAACAGGCCTTTGTGGTGATTAAGTTAAGAATCTTTCCCTGGGGAGAATGTCATGGATTATTCTGGTAGGTTCTTATAAGAGGCAGGCAGAAGTGCCATAAGCACAGAGGGCAACCTGATGTTGGAAGCTGAGGTCAGAGAGGATTGGAAATAGTGTGCTGCAGGCTTTAAAGATGGAGGAAAGAGACACGAGCCAAGGAATGGAAGCAATTCCATGAAGCTAAAAATGGCAAGGAAATAGATTCTTCCCTCCAGAAAGACATTCAGCCCTGCTGAGTCAGCGAGTTTAGTCGAGTGAGATGGATTTCAAACTTTGCACCTGCCTACAGATACATGAAAAAATGCTCACCATCCTTAATCTCAGAGAAATGCAAATCAAAACTACTCTGAGGTATCATTTAACTCCAGTGAGATTAGCCCATATGACACTGTCATTTTAGACTGAGGGGTCAGGATGATCTCTTTGAGAAGGTGGCATCTGAGCAAAGACTAGCGAGTGGAAAGGGAGAAATGCTAGGTGGATGCCAGGGGTAAAGGCACTGAGAGGGGAGGGAAGAGCAAGGGCAAACGCGCTGGGGAGTGCACAGGGAACTGGTCATGGAGTCCTGCAACCAGGAGGCCAGGGAGGCTGGAGCCCAGAGAGAGAAGGTGACAGCCAAGTTGCCAAAAGCTGCACCTGGGGTATAAGCCACTGTAAAGACTTACTCTGAATGAGACAGGAAGGCACTGGAAGGTTTTCAGTAGAAGAGAAGAATAATCCAGCTATGTTTTATGGGGCTTCCTGGTGACTTTGCTGAGAGAAGCACAGAAATGGGGAGATCAGTTAGGAAACTACATCAATAATTCAGGAGAGAGATGTTACACTGCTCAGTAGACTGGGGTGATAGCAGGGGTGAAGGTGAAGACTGGTCGGTTCTAAATACAGGGCCAAAAGCATTTGGTGACAGATTAGGCACACAGTATGGGAGAAAATGAGGACTAAAAGAGACCTGCAAGATTTATAGCCTGAGAAACTGAAGGATGGACGTGCTCTTTACTGAAAAGGGGAATGTAAAGGAGGGGTAACTTTGTGGGAGAATGTCAGTTCCGTTTTGACATGTAAAGTACTAGACATTGAGTAATACCCAAGTCGAGATAAAGTAAGCAGCTGGGTATGAATCGGGAGTGCAGGGGACAGACTCTGGCTAGAGGTATACATTTGTAAGTCAATAGTAAATGGATGGAATTTATGGATAGATGAGAGATACTTGTAACAGAAATTAGAATGTTCTTCATGCTATTACAGATGAAAAAAAACCCCTATGACTAAAATATTAATAGTACATTTATTTGTAAAACAGAAAATAATTTTGAAGTGGGCCCTTTGTAAGTCCACAAACAGTTCCCATTTCAGTAAACTATCAGATTGAACAACAAAATGTAATCTCATGGAGACATTTAAAGGGATTCAAAAGATAACAAAAGGGTTCACCTGCTCTCAGCAGAACTTCTATTTAGTCAAGAAGGGAGAGAAGTAAATAATACAAAGAAATAATAAGCATGGCACTCGGGATGTTCCTTGTTCCAGCAAAAGAAGATCAAGCCAGAAAGAGGACAGACATTTGACAATATATATTAGTTCTTCCACAGGCTGGCAAAACAGCAGGATGCCCTGGAGTGGCCAAAGTCCTGCTGAGTGATACATAGAATGTGTTAGTTCATCAACCCTGGGGGAGTCATCGACTAGGTAGGCAGTTATTTCATGAGCATGGCTGAGTCATGTTATACTGTATCTCACCATTTAAACAGCCACAGTCTCTCTCAAGATGGGCTCTGGAGAATGAGAATATTCTCTCATTTGTTTCTCATCTTTTTCAGAAGCTGCTATCAGGTGGTCCAGCATCGCTGAACAATGGGGTCTCTATAGCTACCTTCCTCCAGCTTCTCGTGTTTCTTTTTGGCCTTCAATTCCCCTCCTAGTGGATCTCTCCAGGTGCTCAAATGGATTTTGCAGCTTTTTTTCCCTTTCTCAGTTTCAGCTCTAACTCCTTCACTCAAATACAGTCATGCATCACTTGACAGCAGGGATGTGTTTGGAGAAGTGCATCACTAGGCAATTTCATCCTTGCATGAATATCAGGACTTGTACTTACACAGACCTAGATGATCCAGATTAGTCCACAAACCTATACTTCCTGCTACTGTCCTCACTGTAACACAATGAAAAGTATTGGTGTGTCTAAACATTGAAGTTACAGTAAAAGTACAGTATTATAGTCTTCTGGGACTACCCTCTTACATGCAGTCAATCGTTGACCAAAACATGTGGTACGACAGAGTCTCACTATGTCACCCCAGGTAGAGTGCTATGGCGTCACAGCTCACAGTGACCTCAAACTCTTGGGCTTAAGCAGGCCTCAGCCTCCCAAGTGTCTGGGATTACAAGCGCCCATCACAATGCCCGGCTATTTTTTTATTGTAGTTGTCATTATTGTTTAGCAGGCCTGGACTGGGTTCAAACCCGCCAGCCCTGGTATATGTGGCTGACGCCCTAACCAATAAGCTACAGGCGCTGAGCCATGACTGTATTTTCTCAGTAGCTCACCTAGAAATTCTTCTGCCTTAATCTTTCAGGTCACAGAAGCTATTCATAATCCTATTTACCTTCAGGGGACAATTATGGCCACTTTCCCCAAGTGTTGATTTTCTGGTTGCTGACTAACCATCATATTCCAGACTTTTCTTTGTTCCCACAGAACAAAATCCACTTTTAGTATTCCTAAAAATCACACTAGAACAGTTATAAAATGCCTGATGGCTAGCATGGAGTTACCACTGTTTTTGCCAATTTTGACTTAATTGTTCCATCGATCAGCAGCAACTAGGAATTCAGAGGAGTCTAGTTGCCCTTCAGTGCACATATAAATATTCTTAAGAAAATTTAAAGCTTCCTAAAGAAGGGCTGCCAGCCCTGGAAATAACTAAGTTGAAAATCATATTATTATCTAGATTGGTGAAGGTTCCTCAATTAAGGAACTTAAGATATTTTCAATGCATATGAGGACGCCTCAGCATCACATACTGAGACTTTTAAAATACTTACAGCAAGTAATTTCCAAATAAATGCTATCAACTCTCAGCACAGGGACTGGAGATCTTATCGATCCAAACCTGAATATCAATAGTCATCATGGCAGCAAACTCATTGCCCTTCTGGGAATCATAGGAAGGTGGACAAAATTATACACTTCTTTTAGTAATTATCCTTCATCCAAAAGACTAGAATTAGGAATGTGTTCATCACATATTTTTCATAAGCCTCCGCAGACTTATCTTTTCTACACAGAGTAAATAGAAGCTGAATTCCAAGTAGCCAGCTGGAAAGTAGGAACCAGCATGGCTACTCAGAGGCTAGGTTCCCTTTCATTCAACAGTACAAAGCTACTTCCTTGAAATGCAGGAGATAAGTGTTTACTCCAGCTCCCCTAGTGGCTCTCAACAGTACGCTTTTCTCTTTTTTGCAGATTTTTAAGGTAGTCACACAGGAAACCAGACCCTGAAGAGATCAACATCAGATGTGCAATCACCTTTTAAGCCTAAATTGTGCTTCAGAAAATAGAATCGTGTAAGTGAAGACCACTGACCATAAAGCTCATTTCAACTACAGGCTAATCTATCATAAAATAGTGCGCTTTACAGTCTTATAAGGAGAACAAGCCAGAGCACATGGTACAGAGGTAAGAGCACAATAGTAATAAGATGAGAAGGTTCTCCACAAAGGTTTGAAACTAGCACCATTCATGAAGAATGCGCTTGCAAATAATTAAACAAAAGAAATAAGCAATTATAAAATAAAAAATTAAAAAATGATTAAAATTATAAACATTAATATATACACATTGCCAGTAAAGATCCAACTATTTAAAGTAAAAATAAGTAACCAATAATAATCAGTAAGATCTCATTTAAGGGCTTGGCGCCTATAGCTCAACCGGCTAAGGCGCCAGCCACGTACACCTAAGGTGGTGGGTTCGAATCCCCAGCCCGGACCCGCCAAACAATAATGACGGCTGCAACCAAAAAATAGCCGGGTGTGGTGGCGGACCCCTGTGGTCCCAGCTACTTGGGAGGCAG
>CAUYTI010164417.1:0-16482 GCA_963575145.1 Galago senegalensis
ACAAAAAAGACATTTGTATATGAATGTTTATTGCAGCCCAATTCATAATCGCCAGGTCATGGAAGAAGCCCTAGTGCCCATCGATCCACGAATGGATCAAAAAACATTGGTATATGTACACCATTGAATCCTATGCAGCCATTAAGAAGGATGGAGACTTTCATCCTTCATGTTCACATGGATGGAGCTGGAGAATTTTCTTCTGAACATAGTATCACGAGAATGGAGAAAAAAGTATCCAATGTACACACCCCTATTATGAGACTAATTTAAACCTTTTATATGAAAGCTATAACCAGATAGCCTAAGAACATGTGGAGGGGGGAGGGAGAAGGGAGGGGGGAATGGGAGGAGGGAGGGGGTTTGGAGGGATCAATTCTGAGGTTTTTCTTATAGGGGTACTCTTTCTAAGAGTAGAATGTGACCATTTTAAAGCAATAACTGAGAAAATGACATGAAGGCTGTGTTGACCAGTTTGATGGAAGTATTTCAGACTGCACGTGAAAACCCCACACTGTACCCCAGAAGAGTATCAATGTACATAGTTACCATTCAATAAAAAAAAGAAAAAGTAAATTAGATGAAAAAAAAAAAGAAATAGATAAAGATGTCAACATTAAAAAAAAGAATAATTTACCTCTTTTATGTTTACATGGATGGAACTGGAAAATATTCTTCTTAGTAAAGTATCCTCTGAATGGAAAAAAAACATATCAAACATACTTAGTATTACTTTGAAACCCATTTACAATCACTCAAAAATGCATGTGAAAAATGTAACACAACTATAGCCTAAGGATGAAGGAGGGAAGGGGAGGGAGAGAAGGAGAAATTGGAGTGGGACTATAGACTGAGGGTTGGTATGGAGATCACATATGGAACATATTGGAAGTACAAGTTGGATTTAACAGGTGTAGAGCCTAAGTGTCTTCATACTGTAATTGAGTAGAAGTGGTAAAGGCTATGTTGCTTAGCAGGATATAAGCATTCCAATTTGTACAAATAATCAACACATTGGATCTTATGATATCATAAATGTATTTATAATCTATGTACAAATAACTTAATTAAAAAGAAAGATGTAAACAAATGGAAAAATATATCATGCTTGTGGCTGGGAAGAAACAACATTGTTAAAATGTTGATACTACTTAAAGCAATCTACAGAATATTTTTTTCTCTTTTATTTATTTTTTTATTAAATCATATTTGTGTACATTAATTGTATCATAGGATAAAGTGTGCTGTTTCCATATACAATTTGAAATACTTCTATCCAATTGGCCAACATAGCCATCATGTCATTCTCATAATTGTTGTGTTAAGACATTTATATTCAACCTTCAGACAAATTCACATGTACCCTAATAGGATAGATCATAGGTGTGATCCCCACAATATCATTCTCTTCACCCCTCCTCTCCCCTCCCCTTCCCTTTTTCTCTCCTTTCCCCATATTATTGGACTCCATTTGGATTATAGCTTTCCTATGATAGCTAGCAATTAGTTTCATAATAGGGTTGAGTATATTGGATAATTTTTCTTCCATTGTTGAGATACTTTCCTAAGAAGAGCATTCTCCAGTTCCATCTATGCAAACATGAAGGAAGTAAAGTCTCCATCTTTCTTTATGGCTGTATAGTATTCCATGGTGTACATACGCCACAATTTATTGATCCATTCATGAGTCGATGGGCACTTGGGCTTCTTCCATGACCTAGCAATTGTGAATTGGGCTGCAATGAACATTCTGGTACAGAGATCTGTATTGTAGTGTCATTTTTGGTTTTCTGGATATAGACTGAGCAGAGGAATAATAGGATGAAATGGCAGATCTATACTTAGATCTCTAAGTGTTCTCCATATGACTATCCAAAAGGGACATATTAGTTTGCATTCCCACCAGCAGTATAGCAGTGTTCCCTTTTATCCACAACCCCAGCAGCATCTGTGATTTTGGGATTTTGTGATAAGGGCTAATCTTACTGGTGTTAGATGATATCTCAAAGTAGTTTTGATTTGCATTTCACTGATGATTAGGGATGATGAACATTTTTTCATATATCTGTAGACCATGTGTGTGTCTTCTTCAGAGAAGTTTCTCTTTAAGTCTCTTGCCCACCCCAAGATGGGATCACTTGTTCTCTTCTTGCTAACACATTTGAATTCTCTGTGGATTATGGTTATTAGACCTTTGTTGGAAGCATAACCAGCAAATATTGTTTCCCATTCTGAGGGCTGTCTACTTGCTTTTCTTACTGTGTTCTTGGCTGTACAGAAGATTTTTAATTTTTTCGCCCCTCCCACTCCCGATTTTTAATTTGAGGAGATCCCAGTAGTATATTTTTGATGTTGCTTCAATTGCCCGGAGGGGGGTCCTCCTCATAAAATATTTGCCCAGGCCTATTTCTTCAAGAGTTTTCCCTACACGTTCTTCTAGTGTTTTTATAGTTTCACATCTTAAATTTAATTCTTTAATCCAGTGAGAGTCTATCTTATTTAGTGGTGACAGGTGTAGGTCCAGTTTCAGTTTTCTGCAGGTCGCTAGCCAGTTTATCCAGTACCATTTGTTAATTAGAGATTTTTTTCCCCATTCAATGTTTTAATTTGGCTTATCAAAGATCATATTACAGTAAGTAGCTGGATTCATGTCTTGGTTCTCTATTCTGTTTCATACATCTACCTCTCTGTTTTTGTGCCAGTACCATGCTGTTTTAATCAAAATGGATTTATAGTATAGTCTGATGTCTGGTAGCATGATTCCTCCTGCTTTGTTTTTTTTTTCTGAGTAATGTCTTGGTTATTCAAGGTTTTTTTCTTATTTCATATAAAATGAAGTATTTTGTTGAGATCTTTAAAGTATGACAATGGAACTTTAATAGGGATTGCATTAAAATTTTATATTGCTTTAGGTAGTATAGACATTTTAACAATGTTAATTTTCCCAGCCATGAGCAAGGTATGTTTTTCCATTTGTTAGTATTTTCAGCTATTTCTTTTCTTAGAGTTTCATAGTTCTCTTTATAGAGATTTTTCACGTCCTTTGTTAGGAAAACTCCCAAATATTTCATCTTCTTTGGCAGTACTGTGAATGGATAAAGTTCTTGACTGTTTTTTCAGCTTAACTATTGTTGTTATTTATAAAGGCTACCGACTTATGGGTGTTGATTTTGTAACCTGAGACACTGCTGTATTGTCTATCACTTTTAAGAGTTTTGGCTTGGTGCCTGTGGCTCAAGTGGCTAAGGCACCAGCCATGTACATCCAAGGTTGGGGGGTTCGAATCCAGCCTGGACCCACCAAACAACAATGATGGCTGCAACCAAAACATAGCTGAGCATTGTAGTGGGTGCCTGTAGTCCCAGCTATTTGGGAAGCTGAGGCAGGAGAATCACTTGAGGCCAAGGGTTGGAGGTTGCTATGAGCTGTGATGCCATGGCACTCTACCCAGGGCAACAGCTTGATGCTCTGTCTCACAAAAGAAAAAAAAAAGAGTTTTGTAGAAGAGTCCCTGGTGTTTTCCAGGTATATAATCATGTCATTTGTGAAGAGTGAGTGTTTGATATCTTCAGATCCTATGTGAATACCCTTAATGTCCTTTCCTTCCCTAATTGCTATGGTTAAGACTTCCATTAAGATGTTGAAGAACAATGGGGACAATGGGATACCTTGCCTAGTTCATAATCTGAGTGGAAATGAGTTCAATTTGATTCCATTAAATACGATATTGGTTGTGGGTTTGCTGTAGATGGCCTCTATCAATTTTAGAAAAGTACCTTCTATGTCAATTCTCTTAAGTGTTCTAATCATGAATGGATGCTAGATATTTTCAAAAACTTTTTCTGCATCAATTGAGAGGATCATATGGTCTTTATTTTTTAATTTGTTTATGTGGTGAATTATGTTTATAGATTTACATATGTTAAACCAGCCTTGAGATCCTGGGATAAAACCCACTAGGTCATGGTGAATAATTTGTTTGATGTGTTGCTGGATTCTGTTTCTTAGGATCTTGTTGAATATTTTCACGTCAATATTTATTAGAGATATTGGTCTATAATTTTCTTTCTTGTTGGGTGTTTTCCTGGTTTGGGAATCAAGGTGATGTTTGCTTCATAGAATGTGTTGGGTAGTATTCCGTCTTTTTCTATATTTTGGAAAAGGTTAAGTAGTATAGGTATTAGCTCTTCTTTAAAAGTTTGGTAGAATTCTGATGTGAAGCCACCTGGTCCCGGGCTTTTCTTTTTAGGGAGATTTTGAATAGTTGATGCTATTTCAGAGCTTGATATGGGTCTGTTCAACATTTCCACTTGGTTCTGACTAAGTCTTGGAAGGTGGCATGCTTCCAAGTGTTGGTCTATTTCCTTCAGATTTTCATATTTCTGAGAATAAAGTTTCTTGTAGTATTATTCATGAAGGATTTCTTGAATTTCTGAGGGGTCTGTTGTAGTTTCGTCTTTACCATTTCTAATTGATGAAATTAGATTTTCAACTCTTTTTTTCTTGGTTAGGTTGGCCAAGGGCTTATCAATTTTATTGACCTTTTCAAAAAACCAACTTTTTTATTTGTTAATCTGTTGTATAATCCTTTTGTTTTCAATTTCATTTAATTCTGCTCTAATTTGGTTATTTCTTTTCTTTACTGGGTTTTGGACTGGAGTGTTCTTCCTTTTCCAGTTGCTTGAGATATCCCATTAAGTTGTTAACTTCTTTTTCCATTTTCTTGAGGAAGTCTTGCAGTGTAATAAATTTCCCTGTTAGTACTGCCTTTGTGGTATCCCAGAGGTTCTGATAAATTGTCTATTCATTGTTGTTTAGTTCCAAGAATTTTGTAATTTCCTTCTTGATCTTGTCTCTGACCCAAGTGTAATTGAGCATAGGGTTATTTAGCTTCCACATTTTTGTTTGTGTCTGCAAATTCCTGTTGTTACTGAGTTCACCTTTTATTCTGTGGTGGTCTGAGAAGATGCAAGGGATAATTTCTATTCTTTTAAATTTGCTGAGGTTAGACTTGTGACCAAAGATGTGTTCTATTTTGGAGTATGTTCCGTGTGCTGGTGAGTTAAATGTGTACTCAGTTTTTTTAGGGTGAAATGTTCTATAGATGTCTGTTAAGTCCAAATGCTGAATGGTTAGGTTTAAATCTAAAAAATGCTTTGCTATGTTTCTTGTTAGATGATCTATCCAGCACTGCCAATGGGTTATTAAAATCTCCAACTATGATGGAGCTGGAAAGTAATCAGGTGCTCATGTCTATTAGAGTGTCTCTTATAAAATGAGGTGCATTCTGGTTGGGTGCATAAATATTGATAACTGAAATCTCCTCGTATTGAGTATTACCCTTAACAAATATAAAGTAATCATCCATGTCCTTGCTCACGTTTGTTGGTTTAAAGCCTATTGTGTCTATGAATAAAATTGCAACACCTGCTTTTTTCTGCTTTCCATTACCCTGGACTATAGATGACCATCCCTTCACCCTGAGTCTATGCTTGTCTTTCAAAGTAAGATAAGTTTCTAAAATGCAGCAGATATCTGGCCTGAATTTTTGTATCCAGTCAGCCAGACTGTGCCTCTTCAGAGGGCAATTTAAGCCATTCACTTTAATTGAGACTATTGATAAGCCTGGTATACTTTTGGGTATCAAGTTTAAGAAGGTCCAGTGGACATCTTTGATGCTTTTGTCACTGTGGAGATTGGAATTTGATCACAATTTTCTGAGTGGGTTTATTTATGTGGTGGAAGATTGCACTGGTCATTATAGAGGATAGGTCTGAGGATATCCTGGAAGGCTGGTTTAGTTATGACAAATTTCTTCAACATGTGAATGTCATTAAAGTATTTATTTTCTCCATCATAAATGAAGCTCAGTTTAGCTGGATACAGGATTCTCGGTTGAAAGTTGTTTTGTTTTAGGAGGTTGAAGGTCAATGACCACCCTTTTCTAGCCTGAAAGTTTTCAGCAGAGAGATCTTCAGTCATTCTAATATTCTTCCCCTTGTAAGTTAATGTTTTCTTGCGTCTATATCCTTTCAGGGTTTTCTCTTTCATGTTAAATTTAGTGAAGTTGATTATGATATGCCTGGGGAATGTCTAGTTTGGGTTGAGTCATGTTGGGGTTCTGAAGCTGTCTGCTACCTGAATTTCAGGATCCCTTGGCATGTCTGGAAAGTTCTCTTTCATAATTCCATGAAGGAGAGCCTCTGTGTTTTGTGAAGAAACTTTGTCACCTTTAGGGATTCTTATGAGGCGAATCTTAGTTTTCTTCAAATTATCCAAGAGCTCTCTGAGTGAGTGATCTTTTTTGGCTCTCCATTTGTCATGATCTTTGGAAGTTTGGGCAAGTTCAAAGTCTTTGTCTTCAGTGTCAGATGTCTTATCTTCTGCCTGGTCCATTCTCTGAATGAGGGATTCAACCGTACCCTTCAGATCTTTATTTTTTATTTTTTCCTGGTTTTTCTACTTTATTTATTTTTTTAATTTTTTTTATTTCTTAAAGCATAACTGTGTACATTAAGGCAATAATGGGGTACAGTGTGCTGTTTTCATATACATTTTGAAATACTCTCATCAAACTGGTTAACATAACCTTCATGCCATTTTCTTAGTTATTGAGTTAAAATGTTCATACTCTGGTTTTAGAAAGATTCACTTGTATTCTTGTAAGAAAAACCATAGACATGACCCCCCAATCACTCTACCTCCCCCATCCATCCCCTCACCTCCCCCTCTCACATCCTTCCCATATTCTAAGGCTTTAATTAGGTTATGACATTCCTGTAAAAGCTATGAATTAGTTTCAGAGTTGGGTTGTGTACATCGGATACTTTTTCTTCCATTCTGGAGATACTTTGCTAAGAAGAACATTTTCCAATTCCATCCATATAAACAAGAAGGAGGTAAAGTCTCCATCTTTCTTTAGGGCTGCGTAGTATTCCATGGTGTACATGTACCACAATTTATTGATCCATTCTTGGGTGGATGGGCATTTGGGCTTCTTACGTGATCTAGCAATTATGAATTGGGCTGCAATAAACATTCTGATACAAATATTTTTGTTATAATTCAATATTTGGTCTTTAGTATATATACCTAATAAAGGAATTGCAGGATCAAATGGCAGGTCTATTTTTAATTCTCTCAGTGTTATCCAGATGTATTTCCAAAAGGAACGAATTAATTTGAATTTCCACCAGCAGTGAAGAAGTGTTCCCTTTTCTCCACATCCACAACAATTTCTCTGGTTTGAAGATTTTGTGATATGGGTTAATCTTACTGGGGTTAGGTGGTACCTCAAAGTAGTTTTGATTTGCATTTTTCTGATGATTAAGGATGGAAAACATTTTTTCATTTATCTGTAGTCCGTGCGCCAGTATTCTTTAGAGAAATTTCTATTCAAGTCCCTTGCCCACCCTGATATGGGATCACTTGTTTTTTTCTTGCTAATACGTTTGAGTTCTCTGTGGATTCTGGTTATTAAACCATTGTTGGAGACATAACCAGCAAATATCTTCACTCATTCTAAGGGCTGTCTACCTGCTTTATTTTCAGTGTTCTTGGCTGTGCAGAAACTTTAAGTTTGATCAGGTCCCAAAAGTGTATTTTTGACATTGCTTCAACTGCCTGAGGGGTCTTCCTCATAAAATTTTCACCCAAGCCAATTTCTTCAAGTGTTTTCCTAACACTTTCTTCAAGTATTTTCATAGTTTCATGTCTTAAGTTTAAATCTTTAATCTAGTGAGAGTCTATCTTAGTTAATGGTGAAAGGTGTGGGTCTAGTTTCACTCTTCTACAGGTCACCATCCAGTTATCCCAGCACCATTTGTTAAATAGGGAATCTTTTCCCCATTCAATATTTTTGATTAATTTGTTAAAGATCAGATAACGGTAGGTGGCTGGATTCATCTCTTGGCTCTCTATTCTGTTCCATACATCTACCTCTCTGTTTACATGACAGTACCATGCTGTTTTGATCACCATCGGTTTATAATATAGTGTGAGATCTGGAATCGTAATTCCTCCTACTTTGTTTTTGTTCCTGAGTAATGTCTTTGGTATTCAAGGTTTTTACTCATTCCATATAAAATGAAGTGTTATTTTTTGAGATCTTTAAAGTATAACAGTTGAGCATTAATGGGGATTGCATTAAAATTATATATTGCTTTGGGTAGTATTGACATTTTAACAATGTTGATTTTTCCCAGCCATGGGCATGTTATGTTTTTTCATTTGCTAACATTTTCAGCTATTTCTTTTCTTAGAGTTTCATAGTTCTCTTTATAGACATCATTCACTTCCTTTGTTAGGTAAACATCCAAATATTTCATCTTCTTTGACACTACTGTGAATGGGATAGAGTCCTTGACTGTTTTTTCAGCTTGGCTGCTGTTGGTGTATATGAAGGCTACTGATTTATGATTGTTGATTTTGTAACCTGCATTCCTTGATTACTTCTAAGGTTTTAGTAATACAATCCCTGGTATCTTCCAGATATACAATCATATAATCTGCAAAGAGTGAAAGTTTAATCTCTTCTGCCCCTATATGGATACACTTGATCACTTTTTCTTACCGATTGTGATGGCTAAAACTTCCATTACAATGTTAAAGAGCAATAGAGACAATGGACAACCTTGCCTCATTCCTCATCTGAGTGGAAATGATTTCAACTTAACTCCATTCAATACAATAGTGGATGTGGGTTTGCTGAAGATGGCCCCTATCAGTTTAAGAAATATCTTTTCTATACCAATTTTCTTAAGTGTTCTGATCATGAAGGGATGCTGGATATTATCAAAAGCTCTTTCTGTAGCAATTGAAAGAATCATATGGTCTTTGTTTTTTAATTTGTTTATGTGATGAGTTACATTTATAGATCCATCTATAAATGTTGAACCATCCTTGAGATCTTGGTATAAAACCCACTTCATCGTTGTGTATAATTTATCTGATGCGTTGCTGGATTCTGTTTGTTAGGATTTTGTTGAATATTTTTGCATCTATATTTATTTGTGATATTGGTCTATAATTTTCTTTACTTGTTGGGTCTTTTCCTGATTTAGGGATCAGGGTGATGTTAGCTTCATAGAATTTGTTGGGTAGTATTCCGTCTTTTTGTATGTTTTGGAGAAGGTTGAGTAATATAGGTACTAGTTCCTCTTTAAAGGTTTGGTAGAATTCTGACATGAAGACATCTGGTCCTGGGCTTTTCTTTGTAGGGAGTCTTTGTATAGCTGATGCTATTTCAGAGCTTGATATAGGTCTATTCAATATTTCCACTGTATTTTGGCTAAGTTTTGGGAGGTAGCGTCCTTCCAAGTATTGGTTGATTTTCTTCATATTGTCATATTTGTGGGAATAAAGTTTCTTGTAATATTCATTAAAGACTTTTTGAATTTCTAAGGGATCTGTTCTTATTTCATCTTTACCATTTCTGCTTGACAAGATTAGAGACTTTATTCTTTTTTTCTTGTTTATGTTGGCCAAAGGTTTATTGATTTTGTTGATTTTTTCAAAAAATCAACTTTTTGATTTATTGATCTGTTCTATAATCCTTTTGTTTTCAATCTCATTTAATTCTGGTCTAATTTTGGTTATTTCTTTTCTTCTACTGGATTTGAGATTGGAGTTTTCATCCTTTTCCAGCTGCTTGAGATGCCCCATTAAGTTGTTAACTTGCTCTCTTTCCATTCTTTTGAGTAAGGCTTGCAGTGCTATAAATTTCCCTCTTAGGAATATGTGATTCTTGGATACAACAGGTATCTAGTCTGAGTTTCTGTATCCAATCAGTCAATCTGCGCCTATTTAGAGGACAATTTAAGCCATTCACATTAGTTAAAATTATTGATAAGCCTGGTAAAATTTTAGGTATCCAGTTGTTTGAAAGTCCAGTGGACATTTTTAATACCTTTGCCACTGTAAAAATTGGAGTTTGATCAATAGTTTCTGAGTTAGTTTACTTTTGTGGTGGAGGATTGCACTGGTCATTATGGAGAATAGGTCTGAGAATATCCTGGAGAGCTGGTTTAGTTATGGAAAATTTCTTCAATGCATGAATGTCATTAAAGTATTTAATTTCTCCATCATAAATGAAACTCAGTTTAGCTGAATACAGGATCCTGGGCTGAAAGTTATTTTGTTTTAAAAGATTAAATATCGATGACCACACTCTTTATGCCTGAAAGATTTCGACAGAGAAGTCTGCAGTTATTCTAATATTCTTCCCCTTGTAGGTTATGGTTTTCTTACATCTTGCTGCCTTTTGATTTTCTCTTTCATATTAACTTTAGTGAAGTTAATTATGATGTGTCTGGGGGATGTCTTGTTCAGGTTAAGTCATGCTGAGGTCCTGAATGTGCCCGAAATCTGAATTTCAGGATCTCTTGACATATCTGGAAAATTCTCTTTCATAATTTAATAAAGAAGGGCCTCTGTGTTTTGCAAAGCAACTTCATTGCCTTCAGGGATTCCTATAAGGTGAATATTAGTTTTCTTTGAATTATTCCAGAGCTCTCTGAGATAATGATCCATTTTTGCTTTCTGTTTCTGATTCTATTTGTACATTTGGATATGTTCAAGAGCTTTGTCTTCTATGACTGAGATCCTTTCTTCTGTCTCCTGCACTCTGTTACTAAGAGATTCTACCATATTTTTCAAATCTTTGAGGGCTGCAATCTCTTGCCTTAATGTTTCAAAAACTTTGGTGGTTTTATCTTTGACTTTGTTGAATTCTTGTGTGAACTTTTGGAATGCTACTTCAATTTCTATTTCTAGCTTTGTCTCTATTCTATTAATTTTTTGCAATACAAATTCTGAATTTAATTTCTAACATCTCAGCTATCTATTTATATAGCGGATCTTCAGTTTCATCTGCCACACATTTCTTGGAGTGGGTTTGACCTACTCTGGTTATTCATATTACCAACGACATCATTTTTATTGGGGGGGTGATCTACTCTGAATATTCATATTTCCAGAGCTTTTCCACTGATACCGCCCCATGCTTATTTCACCCTTTTTGGCTTTTCCCCTTGAGGTTTCTTAAGGACCCATACAGTGTTACAGCCTGAGAGACTGGGGACCTGCTTGTTGTGGTGGGGATAAGTGGCTCTGTCTTATTTTCAGCTGGTCTCTGTCCAACTCTAGTAATTCAGTTTCTTTTGGTTGAAGTCTCTTCTGTGGAGAAATAGCAGTAATTAAGTCATCTCACCCCCCCCCACAAACAACAATTTGGCAATGAAAATCACACCTTCCCTCAACCATACACCCAGAGTGCCCCTTTGAATAGTCCCTGGTGGTATGCCCAGTTTAAGGGGTCCAAATCAGTTGTCCTAGTCAGCACCCATTTCAGGTGGAAAAGTTCAAATGTTTCCGGCAGCTAGATAAGAGGGGTCTGCTTGTACTTTTGATATAACTTACTCTAGTGCTCCGTGAGGGCAAAGGGGCCCACCCAGCAGATGGGTTAGTCTGGGAAGGTTAATACCTCCTTCCCCCCCTTGCACCCAGTCACTTGTAATCCCCCAGGTCTGTGACCCTATTCACTGCAGGAGGCAACTGCTCCCAGGTTTATGACTGCTAAAATCACCCAGAAATCTGTGTCTAGCAGGGGGTCCTTGTGTGTTTAAATTAAGCTGTGAACGTTTTTTTTTAATTCCAGCCCCTGTCCCAGCTTGATTCTTCTGCCAAGTCAGAGGGTGCTAGAGCTGGTGAAGAACTCAGCTCTAGGCAGCAAGCAAGTTAGATTTTACACTCATGTATCAATTCCAGCCTCTGCCTTCCCATTGCCTTTGTCTCAGCTATATCCCCCTGAGGACTGGTGCTAATGTTCTCTTTAGTTATGAAAGTTACCAAGTTCATTTGGCCTGTGGCTGCTGTCCTGAACCTCTGGTTCCCCAGAGAGATGGGGATCACCTATCTGGAATGGCATCAGTTCACAGCTCAAGATGCCACTGTTTCTGTATGGCTTCCTCCGAGCCAAATTTCTTCTCATCACTCCTGCACCACAGTCAGTACAGAGCAGCACCAGCCCTTTCCCCCTCCACTTCTCTCAAAAATATGCCCAAGAATCTGGACTCCATAGATTACAAACCTTCATACCTCAGGGTGTGTGTGGGGGTATCCTCAGAGTTCAATGTTTAGAGGGGGAGTATATATACAGGTTTATACAGTTTTAAAGTTTTATGCCTGGCAGGAGGGTGCCATGGCATGCCAGCAGATGTAGAAGGTCCAGTTTTTAGGGGTTCTATCCCATGGAATAGAGTGGGAGGAGGATGTGGTGGAGTGGAGCAGAGGATATTTAAACTCTGCTGGCTTGTTCACATGGAGTAAACCGCAAGCCCTTCTTGTGGTGGTGGGGACTCTTGTCCGCTTGGTGGTGGATTTTGTACCTTTTGGTTCTATTTTTCGGGTCGCAGCTTGCCTCAGGAAGGTTGAAGTGCATTTTTCAATCTTCTCTCTTGGCACCACTCCAAACCATCAGCACTTTTGCTAAACTTCTGTCCTTTAAGCCTCCTTCTAAATGGGATCTTCAGTAAAAAGCTGGCTGCAGTCTGTCATCTTGGTTGTGCCCCCACTCTTCAGATCTTTAAGGGCTGCAACTTCTTGCTTCAGTGTATCGTAATCTTTGATCATTTTATCTTTGAAATCATTGAATTCCTGGGACAGCTTACGAATAATTTGTAATTCCAGTTCCCTCCTTTCCTCCATTCTGTTGATCTTATTCACTATCCAGATTCTGGACTAAATTTCTGACATCTTAGACATCTGTTTTTGGAATGGGTCTTCATTTTGTCTGCCACATCCTTCCTTGGTGGGGGGTTTGGTTTACTCTGGTTATTCTGATAACCAGAGTTTTTCCCCTGATTCTTCCCCATGTTGAATTTGCATCTTTTTGAGATTGTCCCTAATACTGTTCTGCCAGTGGCTTCTTCTAGTTATCTTCTGGGCATGTGCCACCAAGGACCTCGGAAGTGGGGATGGTGGGCAGGGTGATGCAGTGTGCCCTAGAAGGAGTCAGTGGCATTTGTGGGTGGCTAAGGCCCTGGGAGGCGGGGGCATACCTGAAAGGGCAATGCAGCCCACCTTGGCAGGAGTCAGTCATGGTCGCAGGCCACCAAGGCCCTGGGAATTGGGGAAAGCAGACAGTGGGGTGATGTAGCCATCCTGGGAGGAGTCATTCAGAAGTTGCATGATGCCAAGGCCCCTGGAAGTGGGGGTAACAGCCAGGGAGACAGCTGAGAACAGAATGCGCTGGCTGGTGAGATCAGTCTGTGTACAAGAAGCATGCATCAAGCAGTTCTCCTGGTGAAGCACTGGGACAGGGGCTTGGTCTTGCAAGTGTGGTTGGATGCTGCTCTTGGATCACCTCTAGCTTTCTCTGAGGGCAAGGGGGGAAGGGTGGACTGGAAACTCAAAATGTCTGTGTAAATGCAAGTTCCACTTTTCTGCCTATGGGAGGGTGTTATGGGTCTCATCAGGGTCCCTCAGGGGTAGTAGACTTCCCTGTTGGCATCTCTCACTCATGGAGTGAGAAAATAGGTCCTCAGTTTATTGATTGCCTGTAGGAGATTCAGAGGAGCAGTTGAAGAGGAAATAAAGGAAAAGCAGACCTTTCCTGGGGGAGGGGATGGACACTTTTCCTTTGGGGTGTATTATGTACCTGTACATTGCCTTTCAGGAGTCACTGCTTACCTCAGAAGAAGTGTCATGCTCTTATCACTCTTCTCTCGGCTGGGTTCCCATTCTTTGATATTGTTGGGTGTTTTCTGGGCTTTACCCTTTCTCCTGGATGGGAACTTCTGTCAGAGGCTGGTACCTGTCAGTCATCTTGACTCCCTCCCCCACAATGTGAAGATTTAATGTGATTCCTATTAAAGCACCTCTGTCATACTTTAAAGACCTGGAAAAATTAGTACTTCATTTTATATAGAAACAGAATAAACCTCAAATAGCCACGACATTACCTAGAAATAAAAATGAATTGGGAGGAATCATGCTTCCAGACTCCAGACTATGGTATAAATGGATAGTGATCAAAACAGCATGATACTGGCAGAAAATTAGAGAGGTAGATGTATGGAACAGAATTGAAGACCAAGAAGTAAACCCAGATACTGATCATCATTTGACCTCTCATAAGCCTATTAAAAATATCAATTTAGGATACCAAGTTCTTAAATAGCATCAACTATACAAAAACTCCCTAAAAAGAAAATCCCAGGACCAGATGGTTTCAGGTCAGAATTCTTCCAAACCTTTAGCGAGGAACTAGTACCTATACTACTTAACATTTTCCAAAATATAGAAAAAGAAGGAATACTACCCATCACATTCTATGAAGCAAACATCACTTTGATCCCCAAACCAGGAATAGACCCAACAAAGAAAGAAAATTACAAACCAATATCATTAATGAATATTGATGCAAAAATATTCAAGAAGATCCTAACAAACAGATTCCAGCAACACATCAAACAAATTATACACCATGACCAAGTGGGTTTCATCCCAGGATCTCAAGGATGGTTCAACATACATAAATCTATAAATGTAATTCATCACATAAACAAATTAAAAAACAAAAACCATATGATTATCTCAATTGATGCAGAAAAAGCTTTTGATAATATCCAATATCCTTTTATGATCAGAACACTTAAGAAAACTGGCATAGAAAGGATATTTCTCAAATTGATAGAGGCCATCTACAGCAAACCCACAGCCAATATCATACTGAATGGATTTAAATTAAAATCATTACCAGTCAAACCAGGAACCAGAAAAGGTTTACCATTGTCTCCATTGCTCTTAAACATTGTAATGGAAGTTTTAGCCATCTCAATTAGGGAAGAAAAGGCAATCAAGGCTTTCAAAATAGGATTAGAATAGATTAAACTTTCAATTTTCATAGATGACATGATTGTACACCTGGAAAATACCATAATTCTACTACAAAACTCTTAGATGTGATCACAGAATACAGCAATGTCTCAGGTTACAAAATCAATACTCATAAAAAGGGAGCCTTTAAATATACCAACAACAGTCAAGCTGAAAAAGTAGTCAAGAATTCGATTACGTTTATAGTAGTGCCAAAGAAGATGAAATATCTAGGAGTTTACCTAACAAAGGACGTGAAAGAACTTTATAAAGAGAACTATGAAACTCTAAGAAAAGAAATACCTGAAAATGTTAACAAATGGAAAAACATATGCTGATGGCTGGGAAAAATTAACATTGTTAAAATGTCCATTCTACCCAAAGCAATATATAATTTTAATGCAATCCCTGTTAAAGTCCCATTGTCATACTTTAAAGATCTTGAAAAAATAATACTTTGTTTCATATGGAATCAGAGAAAAATGTCAAATAACCAAGGTATTACTCAGAAATAAAAACAAAGGAGGAGGAATTACGTTACCAGACATCAGAGTAATACTACAAATCCATAGTGAGGAAAACAACATGGTATTGGCACAAAAACAGATAGGTAGATGTATGGAACAGAATAGAAAACCAAGAGATGAACCCAGCTACTTACCGTTATATGATCTTTGTCAAGCCAATTAAAAACATTGAGTGGGATTCCTGCAGGGGCAGCTGGCGGGAAATGGCCCGAGGCTCCCAGACACTGGCTCCCAGAGTCTTAGACCGGCTCCTTCACCTACAAAGCCTGTTCTTGGTGTGAAGGTGGCGGAGGCAGGAAGATTCCAATTTGTGCCTTGCAGTGCCCAGGCCCCTCCTTGGGCAGTGTGGTCCCTGGGATGGTTCTGTGACTGAGTCCACGCTTCTCTCTCTGAGGCAGGATTGATTTCTTCTATCAAACAAACTTCTAGGGGCGGAGCAAAGATGGCAAACTGCAGCCAGCTTTTTACAGAAGCTCCCGTCCAGAAGGAGGTTGAAAGGACAGAAGCTTAGCAAATTAGCTGATGGTTTGGAACAGAGACAAGAGAGAAGATTGAAGAGTACACTTCAACCTTCCTGAGGTGAGCTGCGACCTCAAAAATACAACCAAAAGGTCTGAGGAGACCCCACCCACCCACTCCGAGGTCTGGAGGTTTATTACCTATGGAGTCCTGATTCTCGGGCATCTCCTTGAGAGAAGTGGAGGGGGAAAGGCCTGGTGATGTTCCGTACTGTTCTGTACTGACTGTGGTTCGTGAGGAGAGGAGAGTCAGCTCCAGGGCCGCAAGTTCAGAAACTCCTGAGCAGCAGGCCATCCTGAATGGCAAACACAGGTGGGGCGCATTCAAAATTCCAGAGCGCCTACCCTCAGGGGGTTAATGCAGCTGAGAAAAAGGCAGTGGTTGGGCAGAGGCTAGAACTGACTCCAGAGTTTAAAGTCGAATGCAACCTCTGACTTACAGAGAAATCTAGCCGCACAGAAGCCTAATTTAAACAGGCAAGTTCCCCCGGCTGAACTCAAAGATCTGGCTGATTGTGCCAGGTAAACCCCAGGAGCAGTGGCCTACTGGAGTAAATAGG
>CAUYTI010164418.1:0-10415 GCA_963575145.1 Galago senegalensis
GTTTTAGTCTAAACAAGGACAGGCTGGTCTTATCTGGTTTTCTTACAACACTGGTCTCCTGATCCGGCCTTTACACGTGGAGGTTGAATTAGGCTAGCACTTCCTCTTACAATGTAGTTAATATTTGTTAGTCCTTACATATAAGAATCTTCCTATGTTCATAGGTAATTTATCCATATCTGAAACAAAAATTAATCATTATTTTTTGATTGACTTGTTTCCACATTTAGTTGACTCTAGACTCAGATACTGTTTCTAAGATACTCAAAAATTCTTACTTATTGATGCAGAGAATGCAGAAATAAAAAAGTGTCCTCAGGCTCGGCCCCTGTGGCTCAGGCGGCTAAGGTGCCAGCCACATACACCTAAGGTGGCGGGTTTGAATCCAGCCCGGACCTGCCAAACAACAAAGACCACTGCAACCAAAAATTAGCCAGGTGTTGTGGCCAGCACCTGTGGTCCCAGCTACTTGGGAAGCGGAGGCAAGAGACTTGCTTGAGCCCAGGAGTTGGAGGTTGCTATGAGCTGTGATGCCACAGCACTCTACCCAGGGGGACAGCTTGAGGCTCTGTCTCAAAAAAAAAAATGTGTCCTCAAAATCTTTGTAAACATTGAGTAGTGAACAATGAAAAATCAAAAAATTAAAAAATCAGTGGATAAGTATTTAAATATTTACA
This sequence comes from Galago senegalensis, assembly GCA_963575145.1. NCBI lineage: Eukaryota > Metazoa > Chordata > Mammalia > Primates > Galagidae > Galago > Galago senegalensis. The sequence goes on from CAUYTI010164418.1 coordinate 678, forward strand.
TGAATAAAATTTGTCAGTTTGTCACTTGGCAATACTTGACATGAGATATTAAGAACTGCTTCTTAAGAGTAGAAATAGTTAAGAAATAAAGTAGCTCACAAAGGTAAGTTGTTCAAATGTTACTTTTTCCCTTAGAAATCATTGAGTTAAGGAAGAATTTTTTTCTTCCATAAGTACTTTAAGCAAAGCCTTTAAAAGAACAAGACTGAACAGGACAACTGAGTTTTGCTAAGCTCTGTTTTCATGATGTGCTTTTCTCTTCCTCGTCCAAGAATGTCTGATCATTTAATTTCTTTCTTTACTGATTAGGCCCTCTCTGTGGCCTCACTGAATAATCCAGTCGCCATCTGTACTTTGAGAATAAGGAATCATGATACACACGTATTATACTTACCTTTCTCCTGCTCTAGGATGTCCTAACTGAAGTCTTTTTAATAAAAAATTTCCTTAATTATCAAAGTATATCATGATAAAAAAGTTCAGTCAAAGTAAGTATTCTACATGGCTGAAACTTGTCCCCTGTTTACCCACACCATGAAGTGTTCGTCAGCTATTCTTTGCATCTTTCTCGCCTCTTAAACACACACTATTTGATATTTTTTGATGTCGGAGCGCCCATTTGTGAATATCAGGAACTGTGTGATATTCTCACATGCAGTATGGGAGGTTTTGACTCCTTTCCATCTGGCCAGGAAAGCAATAATTTAATTTCTGGATGAATGCTAAATTTCTATTTAGGTGAATGCCTGTGAAACCATACATAATGTTTTTATTAGGGGAATTAGGATGATATTAAAAGTCATATTCATTAATTCATATATTCAATAAATATTGAACACTTCTGTGCTTCGGAGACTGTATATCAGAGTACATAATGATAAATACAAGTACCAATTGTAAAGATGGAGGCTTGATTTATATTCCAACCCTTGTTTTCACAGTTAGATTTAATTTTCTGTAATGGGTCAACTTTTAATATGTGACAGTAAAATTGAATTTTTAGTCAAGAACTCTTTACCACTCTCCTAATTCCAAGCATAAATTATCAAAGTGCTTAAAGTTAGAACTGGGATAGTTTTGAAAAGTGAATTCAAATGGTGCTTGACTATAAGCTTCCCCCAATTTGGTGGAAAATAAAAAAAACATACATAAGCAACATTAACCCACCTGCAGCAGAGGCACAGTCCCCCATTTTCATTTTTGACAGATCAACTGAACTTTCCCTTGAGAAGAGTCTGAATAGTGCACTTGAGTCCTTTCACTGCTATGATAGTATTAACCCGGAAAGATGGGTTTTATACCTGCAGCAAGGAGTAGAATTGAGGAGAAACTTCCTTCAGCAAACCCCCTTCCACAGTTGTGATATGTTTTATGGTGGCTGCTAGGCACTGCACATTTTTCAAGCCCTGAAAAGCATCATGATAGAGCATCTCTGTAAGTGGTTCCAGAGGATTATTTATGGCTTTGCAAGGGTGCCAGATTGCCTCATTTTGAGACAATTAAAACAGAAATTTAGGCAGCCATTATTTGCATCTTTAGGAGAAAAACCCATTAACACAAGGCCAGGGGATGACTGGGCCCGGAGAATCTACCTTGAATAATAATCCTGGACCTCAGTAAACCCTACAAGCAGAGCAGGCCATGTCTGCTCGAGCCGTCTGCATGTAGATAGGCACAGAAACAGAAGCTGAGAGTCTTTTAGTGTGATCACTAATATATTTTTTATGAGGCATACTGAAATGAGACTCCAGAGAGAGTGACAGAAAAGACTGATCAGAGAGACTAAAATTGGTGACAAGAAGATTGGAAAGTAGAACTCAATGTAGAACAAATAAATCATGGGAAAGCCTGTGCACAGAGGTACAAGAAAGCTGAGTAAATGCCAGAAATCCACATTTGCTAGAGGTCAGCTTAATGAATTATCAATGTGAATATTTAAATTCTTTAATATTTTACCACATATGGGAGAAGGCCAGTTGTTGCGTAGAAAGAAAATGTCATTTCTCTGTCAGCAGGTTCAACATGACATTAGGAAATAATTGTGCACAAACCTGGAATAACGGAGACAGGGAGAATTCCTTCAGACAAGCTTTTCATCTTTTTTAAATTAACAGTTCTTGGTCTCTGTGTTAGCAATTAACATACAAATTGACTCATTCCCATCGTTGATACTGACAGCAATATTCCCACTTGTTGAAATAGAGATTTAGCTCATGTTGTATGAAATAAGGCCAGTGAATTTTAAGGACCCAGGGCAAGGTGTTCTGGTAGAGATAGATCTGGTTAGGGAGAGAGGTGAAATGAAGAGATTTTTTTTTTCATCTTTTTAAAATTGTCACCTACTTTTGGCTTAGCTACCTCTTCTCATCTAACATTCCACAAATAAACTATGCTAAAATTTGCTATGGTCAAGTCAGATTCTAGGTACTGGAGCTACAGAAATATTAAAGATTTGGTCTCTTTCCTCATGGAGCTTATATTTTAGGGGAGAAAAAAACGAACAGTGGACATTATGTTTAGTATGTGCGATGGATGTCTGTGTCTCTCTGCCAGCAATGAAGAAGTAGAAATATGAGGTAATAATATCTCTTTTTTTCTTTTCTATGAGCAGAATGCTAAACAACTTCACTAATTCAAGCTTCCTAGAAATGCAGCAAGATCAAGCCTAAAACACTAGTGTTGTTTACTTTTTTTTTTTTTTTAACTTTTTTATTGTTGGGGTTTCATTGAGGGTACAAGAAACCAGGTTACATTGATTGCATTTGTTAGGTAAAGTCCCCCTTATAATTTTGTCTTGCCACCAACAGGTGTGTCACACACCAAGACCCCAACCCCCTGCCTCCTTCCCTCTCTCTGCTCTTGTTTTCCTCCAACCCCTTCCCTCCTCCCTCTCTCTCTCTCTGCTCTCCCTTTCTCCCAACTCCCACCTTGTACTAGGTCATTAATTGTCCTCATATCAAAATTGAGTACATGAGATTCATGCTTCTGCATTCCTGTGATGCTTTACTAAGAATAATGTGTTCACTTCCATCCAGGTGAATACAAAAGATGTAAAGTCTCCATCTTTTTTAATGGCTGAATAGTATACATATACCATAGCTTGTTAATCCATTCCTGGGTTGGTGGGAATTTAGGCTGTTTCCACAATTTGGCAATTGTATGTTCAGCTGCAATAAACAGTCCAATGCAAGCGTCCTTATGATAAAAGGCTATTTTTCCTTCTGGGTAGATGCCCAGTAATGGGATTGAGAATCAAATGGGAGGTCTAGATTGAGTTCTTTGAGTTCTTTTTAAAGAATTTGAGTTCTTTTTAAAAAGGTTGTATTAGTTTACAGTGCCACCAGCAGTATAAAAGTGTTCCTTTCTTTACACATCCACGCCAGCATCTGCAGTTTTGAGATTTTGTGATGTGGGCCATTCTTGCTGAGGTTAGATGATATTATAGGGTGGTTTTGATGTGCATTTCTCTAATAATTAGGGACAATGAGCATTTTTTCATATGTTTGCTAGCCATTCATCTTTCTTCTTTAGAGAAGGCTCTATTCATCTCTCTTCCCCATCGATGTATGGGATTGTTGCCCTTTTTCATGGGGATTATTTGAGTTCTCTATAGATCTTAGTTCTCAAGCTTTTGTCTGCTTCAAAATATACAAATATCTTTTCCCATTGTGTAGGTTGTCTATTTGCTTTGGTTGTTCTCTCCTTAGCTGTACAGAATCTATTCAGTTTCGTTAAGTCCCATTTGTTTATTTTCATTGTTGTTGCAATTGCGGCGGAAGTCTTCTTCATAAAGTCTTTCCCCAGGCTGTTATCTTCCAGTGTTTTTCCTATGCTTTCCTTGAGGATTTTTGTTTCATACCTTAAATTTAAGTCCTTTATCCATTTTGAATCAATTTTTGTGAGTGGAAAAAGGTACAGGTCCAGTTTCAGTCTTTTCCTTCTGAATATCCAGTTATCCCAGCACTATTTATTGAATAGGGAGTCTTTCCCCTCGTGTATGTTCTTCCTTGGTTTATGGAAGATTAGGTGGTGGTAAGATGCTAGTTTCATTTCCTGATTTTCTATTCAATTCCAAATGTCTATGTCTCTATATTTGTGCCATTACCATGCTGTCTTGACCACTGTGGCTTTGTAATGCAGCCTAAAATCTGGTATGCTGATGGCCCTGGCTTTGTTTTTGTTACTAAGAACTGCCTTAACTATAAAGGGTTTTCTCTGGCTCCATGCAAAACAAAGAACCATTTTTTCCAAGTCTTGATAGTATGATGCTGGTATTTTAATAGGGATGGTATTGAATGGTTAGATTGCTTTGGGAAGTATAGACATTTTAACAATGTTGATTCTTCCCAGCCATGAGCATGGTACATTCTTCCATTTGTTAATATCCTCTGCTATTTGCTTTCTTAGGGTTTCATAATTTTCCTTAGGGAGGTCTTTCACCTCTTTTGTTAGGTATATTCCTAGATATTTCATTTTCTTTGAAGCTATGGTGAAGGGAGTTGTGTCCTTAATTAGCCTCTCATCTTGGCTGTTATTGGCATAAACAAAGGCTACTGTCTTTTGGACATTGATTTTATATCCTGAGACATTACTGTATTTTTGATGACTTCCAGGAGTCTTGTGGTTGAGTCTTTGTGGTTCTCTAAGTATAAGCTCATATTGTCAGCAAAGAGGGAGAGTTTGACCTCCTCTGTTCCCATTTGGATGCCCTTTATTTCCTTGTCTTGCCTAATTGTATTGGCTAGAACTTCCAGCACTATGTTGAATAGCAATGGCGACAGTGTCTTGTTCCAGTTCTAAGAAGAAAAGTTTTCAGTTTTACTCCATTCAGTAAAATATTAGCTGTGGGTTTGTCATAAAGAGCTTTGATCAGTTTAAGAACTGTGCCAGGTATGCCTATACTCTTCAGTGTTCTAATTAGAAAAGAATGCTGCATTTTATCATATGGTTTTTTTCTGCATCTATTGAGAGGATCATGTGGTCTTTGTTTTTCTTCTGTTCACACAGGGATAATGTTTATGGACTTGGGTATGTTAAACTAGCCTTGAATCCCTGGGATGAAACCTACTTGATTATGATGTAAGACTGTTTTGATGGTAAGCTGTAATCTATTGCCTAGGATTTTGTTGAGAATTTTTGCATCTATATTCATTAGTGAAACTGGTCTGAAGTTCTCCTTTTTAGTTGGATATTTTCCTAGTTTGGGTATGAGGGTGATGCTTGCTTTGTAGAATGTGTTGTGAAAGATTCCTTCCTCCTCAATACTTTGGAATAATTTCTGCACTATGGGAATAAGATCTTCTTTGAAAGTTTGATAGAATCCTGGTGTGAAGCCATCCAGACCAGGGAATTTTTGTTGAGAGTTTTTTTATTGCTTCTTTGATCTCAGTGCTTGAAATTGATCTGTTCAAGAGATCTATTTCATCTGGGATAAGTCTAGGGAGAGGGTGTGATTCCAATTATTGATCCATTTCCTTCACATTGTCAAATTTCTGGGCATAGAGATTCTGGTAGTATTCAGAGAAGATCTCTTGTATCTCTGTATCATGAGTTGTTATTTCCCATTTATCATTTCTGATTGAGGTTACTTGAGATTGTACTGCTCTATTTCTAGTTAGTCTGGCCAAAGGTTTATCTATTTAATTTATTTTTTCAAAAACCCAACTCCTTGTTTTATTAATTTTCTGAATGATTCTTTTGTTTTCAATTTCATTGATCTCTGATTTAATTTTGGACATTTCTTTTCTTCTGCTGGATTTAGGCTTAGATTGTTATTCTTTTTCCAATTCTATAAGATGGCTCTGTTTTTCAAATGTAGGCATCTAAAGATAAATTTTCCTCTTAGGACTGCTTTTGCTGTATCCCACAGGTTTTGGTAGCTTGTGTCTTCATTGTTGTTATGCTCAAGGAAGTTAATGATTTCCTCATTTCTTCCTGCACCCACTGTCATTCAGCATAAGGTTGTTTAATTTCTAGGCCTTTATGTGGGGTTGAACGTTTTTGTTGGAGTTGACTTCCACCTTTAGTGCCTTGTGGTCTGAGAAGGTAAAAGTCAATTCTTTTGATTCTGTTGAGGTTTGTTTTGTGTCCTAGGATACGATCCATTTTGGAGATAGTTTTATGGGCTGATATTCTTTAGCTTTGGGATGGAGTATTCTATATACATCTATCAAGCACAGTTGTTCTAGGGCAGCAATTCTCAACCTGTGGGTCACAACCCACAGGAACTGTATTAAAGGCTCGTGGCATTAAGAAGGTTGAGAACCACTGTTCTAGGGTCTCATTTAAGTCCCTTATATCTTTGTTTAATTTCCGTTTAGAGGATCTGTCTAGCTCTGTAAGAGGAGTGTTAAAGTCCCCTGTTATTATGGTGTTATAGGATATCATATTACTCAGACTAATTAAGATTTGTTTCAAGAATCTGGGAGCTTTTAAGTTGGGTGAATAAATATTTAGAATTGAAATGTCTTCTTGTATTTTTCCCTTGACCAATATGAAGTGACCATCTTTGTCTTTTTTGACTTTAGTTACTTCAAACCTACATGTATCTGAAAATAAGATTTCAACCTCTCTTTTCTTCTGAATTCTGTTTGCCTGAAAAATTGTCTTCCAGCCCTTAACTCTGAGTTTTAATTTGTCTTTTGAGGCTAGGTGTGTTTCTTGCAGATAATGGCATTCAGGAAAAATTTGACCACTTTCCTAAGTTATTTATTCTAAAAACTAGAAATACTTTTAATCAGAAATACTAACCTAAATCTCACCTACCATAAAAGTTCATTTCGTATTATTCCACTTTTGTAACTAATAAATAAATAAATAAGATGAAGGAGAAGGTAAAACCAACGAGGAAATAACAGAAAACTTGACTGGAGTTGTAACTTTGACTTCAGTAGAATTTATAAGTAGCTTTATGGTGTTCATATAGAATGTTAAGATATTAATAACATGTTAGTAGAGAGAGAACATTTATATATATATGACATATATGATATTGCCTTATGTATTTTAAAACAAATATAAACTATGTGCATATATATGTATATATACAAATATATAGACTTATACATAAGTCTACATACATACATATGTACACATATACATATATTTATGTATGATATGAAGCTGAGTTAGAAAATAGTGAACTTATTGCTTAACTTCTATCTTTATAACTCATTCAAATATAAGTTTGTATATGCTTTATACTGCTCCTGGGAAATTCTACATTTGTATACATGTAAAATCTTATATACATAATATTATTCACAGGATCTACAAGTCTAAAGTATCCTGCTATAATTGTTGAATGAATGATTTTTTAAAATTAATTTTACTTCCTATGTGTTGGAGTTATACTGACAGATGTATAAAGGTCATTGTAAAACATTTTGGAGACTGAGTGGATGCTCTTTAATTCTTTAGATCTTGCTGAGAACAGACATTGACGACATATTTCAGTGTCCCTTGCAGTGTGAGTCTTTATCCCGCCTCTGGCCAAAAGAACAGACACTGAAGTGATATATATGCTCCCCAATTTGGATCCACAAAAGGCCATGTTTATTTTTGCTTTTTCTCTTACTCATAAGAATGCAGAGAGCAAAAAGACTCTTGAAGGAGGTTATAGATGATGGAAAGAGAAAATATGTAAGGAGTTGGGACCCATAAATGATCCTGGGAAAGCTTTCACCATTAAATATCAGTTGGACTGGAACACTCAAGTAAAAAATAAATATTTTTTGCGTTATACCTACCTGACTAATACAATCTTCCTCTATTCTCATTAATGTAAGTTGTTTTTCTTTCTAATGTTTTAATAATTATAGTATAGTTGATATTAATATTTTTATATTTAATTTCTCTTAAGATTTTCTGGTATTTATATTTTCCATGTTATTATTGAAAGTTTTCTGTTTCAATTCTATGCCTTATAGAAAGGTATAATACAATCTACGAAGCTCTGTTATTTATATGCAAATTCAGACCCATTTTAATTAATAAAATATTTGAAATTATTTCTGCTATTCTATTGTTTTCTGTTTGCCATGATTCTGATTACACTCCTCTTTTTTTTTTTGCCTGTTTTAGAATTTTTAATTTTCTATTTCACATTCTTGGTCCTATAATGATTTGTAAGACAGAAAAAGGTACAGATACATAAATTTTAATAGTTTTACCTTTTTAACATATACAGAAATAAAAACAATAAATGAAAATCTAAGAAAATCTAATTCATTTTCATGCTGTCTTTTCCAATTCCCCAATTCATATCTTCTATTTAATAAGTAATTCTGGGATTAAGTTATAGACTTGTGTATTTTTTTAAGAGATCATATTTATTCATATTTAATGTAGGTTTCACTGATCTTATAATTCTTACAGACTGGGTACTTTCTCTGAAAAAATATGAGTTCTTATTATGTCCTTTCATTTAAATAAAAATTTAATTTGCATAGATTTTATTTCAAGATCAATTGTGTTCAGCATCCTGAAGATATATTTCTGCCATCATCTTGTAACAAATACTTCCAATAAGAAGTCTGTTTTACATGTCATTTAATTCTCATAAAACTGATTTCTTTTTTAATTTTAAGGATTCAGGAATGTTACCATAATGTACCCGATGTGTGTGTGTGTCTGTGAGTTTAATATTCCTGCCACTCAATACTTGGTAAGCCTTTTCTATCTAGCAATCACAATAGTTTTCAGCACAAGATAATTTTATTAGGACTTCTTAATATCTCCTTCATGTTTTATTTCTTTTTTGTTTTTGTATTATTTTCTGGAAGTATTCCTCTATTCAACAACAATTTAGCACATTACTGTGGTCAATTATAATATTAAGCATAGATTATGAGAATTTTGGTTTTCCTGATAAAATTTCAAATTGCTACAGCTAATTGATGATGATGATCATTGCAATTTATAAAGTATTGCTTTGTGTGCTTGAGTAAGCTTATATCTCAAATGTTAATTCTGTTTCTAAATTCTGTGCCTTTCTTTTATACTGTTTGTTTTCCTTGAATAGTCTAAGGTTCTTGGTTGTGTGATCAGGTCATATTTGCAATTCCTGTTTTTACTACCTTGAAATGCTTGCTTTGGGTTTCCATAATGAGGTGGTAACAACGTGAAACTTCTCCATGTCAGAATTACTATGTGAAAGAAAATAGAGTAGACATTTTAAAATACTTGGTACAATTAAAGCAAATGAGGCATAATTATATTAAAAATTACTTAGCTATTACTTTATTTGAAGAACAAATAAGGATTTTTATTTCTTGGAGAAAAGGTTTTAGACACACTATAATTGCTTCCTTAGAATTAGAATTGTTAGGTACATAACTAGGAAGCTGGCTTTCATAGGGAAAGAGGACAAGGATGTAGCCCCCATCTCAAGTGCCACTCACCTTAATTCTAATTACTCACACCTGGACACCTGGGAGAAGGGCCCTCCCCCCCCACAAAGGGCCCTCCCCCCCCCACACACACCAATCTACCAATCAGAACCTATTATGAAACTAATTTATACTTTTTATATGAAAGCTATAACCAAATAGCCTAAGAATATGGGAAGGGGGGAGGGAGAAGGGAGGGGGAGAGGGTGGAAGGAGGGGGTTTGGAGGGATCACTTCTGAGGTTTATCTTATAGGGGTACAGGTGAATCTTTCTAAGAGTAGAATGTGAACGTTTTAAAGCAATAACTGAGAAAATGACATGAAGGCTGTGTTGACCAGTTTGATGGAA
>CAUYTI010164419.1:0-13738 GCA_963575145.1 Galago senegalensis
TGGTCCCAGCTACTTGGGAGGCGGAGGCAGGAGACTCGCTTGAGCCCAGGAGTTGGAGGTTGCTGTGAGCTGTAATGCCACGGCACTCTACCCAGGGGGACAGCTTGAGGCTCTGTCTCAAAAAAAAAAAAAAAGAAAAAGCTATGTTTTCTAGTCAGTTTAGACCGATTGGTCTCCCAAGTGGAATGCGCAATATGCAATATATTTGAGGGGGCTTAGCCTTGAAGTAGGAGTCACTGGATGTTGTAAGGCCTTTAAAACAGTATTACCAGTTAGGCATTTATGCCAGGAACTTTAGCCATTATTTTCTTTAATTCTTACCAGAAGGCTATGGAGATGGGAGTTAGCCTAGTTTTACAAAGGAGGAAATGTGAAATTCAGAGTGATTAAGTCATTTGCCTAAGGTTCCAAAATTTCTAGTCAATCATGAATTTCAACCTTGTCTACTTAATTCTAAAACCTGTTATTTTCTCTTTCTTTTTTCTCTTTTTGTTTTTCTTTAAGACCTGTTATTTTCTTCTTTACCATGCATTATTTCTTCAATCTACTTACAATCAAATTATACAATTATCTTGTTTTTAATTTACTCCTGCTCACCCAGCATGTACATTTAAAAATAGAAATTTGTCTTACTTATTGCTGTCTCCCCAGTGTCCAGATCAGTCTATGGCATACATTTGGTATTTATGACTATTGGCTGAATGCATATAACATATACATCAAAATTTCTTTCTTATCATTATTGTTATTATAAACTGATCCAAAGAGGGGTATGTGTGTTCCAGTTAGGGCCGTACTAAATTTATTAGATAGCAGGGAAGATAAAATGCTTTTCGAACTTTTCTATTCATGTTTAAATATTGTTCTAGCCAAATGAAGAGTGATGGTCTAGGTGACTGGAGGTAGGCACTGATGCCATCCTGGGGATGTTGAACTTTGTCCTGAAAAACATGGAAACAAAGTTTAAAGCAGGAAATATGGAGTGATGAGGCAGGGATCATTCCTTAGAGTGGAATTGCAGTTGAGAAGTTTGGCCTTCAACAAGCAGAAAAAGAGCAGCCATTGAAAATGTTTTAGGCTCGGCGCCTGTGGCTTAAGCGGCTAAGGCGCCAGCCACATACACTTAAGGTGGCGGGTTCGAATCCCCAGCCTGGGCCCACCAAACAACAATGATGGCTGCAACCAAAAAATGGCCAGGTGTTGTGGCGGGCGCCTGTAGTCCCAGCTACTTGGGAGGCTGAGGCAGGAGAATCGTTTGAGCCCAGGAGTTGGAGGTTGCTGTAAGCGTGATGCCATGGCACTCTACCCAGGAGGATAGCTTGAGGCTCTTTCTCAAAAAAAAAAAAAAAAGAAAAGAAAAGAAAAGAAAATGTTTTAGCTGGGAAGCAACACAATAAATTTGCATTTTAGGTAAAAAAAAGTCATTCTGTCAGCCCAATGAAGGATGACAAGGACCAAGAAATGTTTAAGGCAAAAACTAATCTCATTGTAATTTCAGCCACTGATTTAAAGAAAAAACCAACTTTCCCATGAGACAATTTTTAAAGATAATTTCAAATTGGCCTCTTGAATCAAATGAATTGTCTTCTCCCTATATTATAACCTATTGTGTATACCCAACAGCCATTTTCTCATACTTTTTCCCCATGTTTCTTTAATACAATCCTGCCTCAATTCTTTGTTTTTCTTTCTTTCTTCCTTTTTTTTTTTTTTTTTGGTAGAGGTACACAGTATTTAACCCAGGCTATAGTACAGTGGTATCATCATAGTTCACTGTATATTTCAACCCTTTGGTTTAAGCCATTGTACTGCTTCAGCCTCCCAAGGTGCTTGGATTACTGGTATGAGCCACTATGCCTGCTTCTTCCTCTTCTCTGTCTCTCTTGCTCTCTCTCTCTCTTTTTTTTTTTTGGTCCATTAATTTGGAGAAATTTCTTAGGTTACTCTTTTTTAAGTCACCTCCTCAAATACCCGGATTGGTCTGGTATCTTCATTCTTTGATTTTTGAAACTGATGTCCACCTAAATTTTCTCCTGTTTTATGATCAACCTGTTCTATGATCCTGCCAGAAAACAATAGTATCTCTATCGTAGTGTGTCTGAAACCCTATGCACATCTATCTACTCTACAACATAGTAATGATGATAATATAAATATTTATTTGGCTGAAGCAGGGTTGACAAGTGAGGCAGAACTCATGAAAGTCTCAAGTGCCAGTTCAATATGCTGCCTTTGTCTATCCTGGGTTGCTGTCATGCAGAAAGGGCTGAATGTATAATTAAAGGATTGGCAAAATATTTCTAATTAGCAAGAAGTTGTGCAAGAAGAAATTAAATTTTTTAATTTTTTAAACTGTGATAATAAGTTCCTTCGCCTCTTATGTATCTTAGATTTGGTGAGGTGCTTATAGAGACCGTGTTGGGGTGACTGACTGTGGGACTGACACATTTGATGGGTTTGACTCTGCAGGTTGTCTCGAGCTTGTGAGTCCTGGATTCACTTGTACAGGTCCTTTTTTTTTTCTTTTTTAGATGGAGCCTTAAGCTATCCCCCTGGGTAGAGTGCTATGGCATCACAGCTCACAGCAACCTCCAACTCCTAGGCTCAAGCGAGTCTCCTGCCTCAGCCTCCCAAGTAGCCGGGACTACAGGCGCCCGCAACACACCCGGCCATTTTTTGGTTGCAGCCATCATTGTTGTTTGGCAGGCCCGGGCTGGGGATTTGAACCTGCCACCTTAGGTGTATGTGGCTGGTGCCTTAGCCACTTGAGCCACAGGTGCCGAGCCTGTACAGGTCCTTATAACCAAGACGTTACAGTGAACTGGACTGTTGTCCCATAATTCAGATGAGTTGCTTAGCTGAAAATTTTGTTTAATCTTCTTTCACTCCCCTAACTCCATCATAACTGTGCTGTCTTTGCAAATCCTCCATTCAGCTGACTGCTATTAGAGAACCAACTAAACAGAGAGGACTCATTTAACTGACACAAAAGAGCTCTGAGAGTCTCCTTTCCCCAACCTCATTCTGCCTAAATTACCACATGATGAACATGCATTTATTTTTGTAATAATAATTAGCATTATTGCAGTTCATATTTTCCAAGAGTGGTGATATTTCATTTTTAAATCTCCAAGGCTCCATGAGTTAGGTCAGTAGTTTTTCTGTATAACAAATTCGGAAACTGAGGCACCATGGGGTTAAAATGGAAATGACTTACTCATTGTCACAGTGCTGGGATTAAAGCCCAGGAGAAGAGACCCAATTCTGGGCTCAGACCAATGAGCAATACTTCCTCCTCACATGAGTTTTGGGGTTTGTATTAATTTTAACTTATAATAGTGTGACTACTACCTAAGAGCAATTTTCCATAGATCTGAAAAAGTTTCGAATCCATCATGTTAAGCACCATTCTAAAATTATTTCTACCTTTTAGCTTTGTAATTTATCTTTAAATACCCATAGACACCCAAGGCACATAAATCAAGGAATTGCTAACATGTACAACAGTACTTTTATTGCACATTTTCCGCAAAAGAATTAGCTGAAAGAAATAGAGAGAAATGGAATCAAATCGGGAAGAGCGAAGTACACTAACAAAAGCTCTTTTCTTACAATTTAGTCAAAATAAAGGGTAATATAACTACAAAAATATGCTATATCTTTGAATACTTCAAATTCTTTTGCTTAACTTTTCTCTGTTACTCTCCAATCTATTCAGAAAGACTCAGACTAAACCTTAAATGTTCATATTCTTATTTAATGTTATAGAATTTTCTCATTTTAATCAGTAGTGTGTTATATTTTTATTTAACCTTTTTCTGATTACTCTTTTCATCTTGAAATCATCTTGCTGTTCTTGAGAAAATTATCCAAAGAAAACAGGTTTTTGAAAGCTGTTTATTTTTATATACATATTTAATTGGAAATTAAAAATTGTATATATTTATGGTGTGCATCATGAAGTTTTGTTTTATGTACATATCATGGAATGGATATATCAATCTAATTAATACATGCATTATCTCACGTACTTATCATTTTTTGTGGTAAGAACACTTAAAATCTACTTTCTTAGCAATACGAAGCAATCTCTTAAATTTTTTTTTTTTTTTGAGACAGAGACTCACACTTTCCCCCTGGGTAGAGTGCTGTGGCATCACAGCTCACAGCAACCTCCAACTCCTGGGCTCAAGCCAGTCTTCTGCCTCTGCCTCCCAAGTAGCTGGGACCATAGGCACCCGCCACAATGCCTGGCTATTTTTGTTGCTGTTGTTGCAGCCATCATTGTCATTTGGCGGGCCTGGGCTGGATTTGAACCCACCACCTTAGGTGTATGTGAAAGGTGCCTTAGCCACTTGAGCCACAGGCGCCCAGCCACAAAGCAATCTCTTTTCAAATATATGTATAATACATTGTTGTTAACTATAGTTGCCATGTTTTACAATATATCTCTTGAATTTATTGTTTCCATATAAGTGAAATTTTGTATCCTTTAGCCCCCATTTTCCTTCTCCTACCCCCCTCACAATAGCCATGGGTAACCACCATTCTGCTTTATACTTCCATAAGTTCAACTGTTTTAGATTTTACCTATCAGTGAGATCCTACAGTATTTGTGCCTGACTTATTTCACTTAATATAATGTCCTCCAAGTTCATCCATGTTCTCACAAATTATGAGATTTCCTTTTTTAGGGCTGAATAATATTCCATTGCAAAAATAGTCGGTTTTTTTTATCTTCTAGGTGGAAATGTGGCACTCATAAGAGTATCACCCTATAACCATCTGTTCTTTTCTCCTAATCAGACAGGCTCTCATTTTTCAGACTATGCAGGGCTGTGGAGGCAATAGTTAGGACCATACTTACAGGGTACATTGGGCTCTATAAGTAAATACTGTTTTATTGCTATTGTACAGTGTGAGCATGAAGGGTACTGTTGATATTGATTTCTCATCATTCTCTTATTTATAGTCCACACATATATTTGATTTAATGTGGGGAAGTGGCCCTGGTATGTTAATTTTGTTATAGGTTTCTAAACAAGTAACAGTTAATAAATATTGCACACTTGAATATTTTTTCTATTCCCGATTTTCATTATAAATTTATTTAAGTTCTAAATCAGTGTTTGTAGTCTATACCTAGGTAATAGGAACCACAATAGTTCAGTTGATCTCTGTTCTCCCATTTACAATGTCAATATAGTTGGAAGACTCCAAAGACTCAGGTTAGTGGACAGCTTCACATGAATTCAGTACATAGTTATTGATTGTCTAATGTTCAATGCCATGAGACAGAGACAGCAATTACATATTTGATACAACCTCTGAGCTCAAGACATTTACTGTTGATTCAATTTTTGCTCAATGAATATGTATTGATCACCTACTATGTGACAGATACAGTTCCGGGCATTGAACATTAAAGCGGTAAATGAAACAGTTAAAGAAAAAAAGCCCGCCCTCAAGAAACTTATAATCCAGCAGAAAGAAATAGACAATAAAGAAATGAATAAAATATCCAGGTGATTAGTGTGATAGAGAATAATAAAACAGAAAAGGTGATTGGATATGAAAGTGACAAGTATTAGGGATGTTGTGTTTAGACTGAGTGTGGTGGCTTATGCCTATATTCCTAGCACTCTGGGAGGCTAAGGTGGGTGGATTGCCTTCAGTTCAGGAGTTCTAGACCAGCCTGAGCCAGAGCAAGACCTCCTCTCTTAAAAAAAAAAAAAAGCCAGGCCTTGTGGCCTTTAAGCTGAGGCAAAAGAATCCCTTGAGTCCAAGAGTTTGAGGTTGCTGTGAGCTGTGATGTCACAGTACTC
Organism: Galago senegalensis; assembly: GCA_963575145.1. Lineage (NCBI taxonomy): Eukaryota > Metazoa > Chordata > Mammalia > Primates > Galagidae > Galago > Galago senegalensis. The sequence goes on from CAUYTI010164419.1 coordinate 5,826, forward strand.
TACCGAGGGCCACAAAGTAAAACTCTGTCTCAAAATAATGAAAAAAAAATACCGCCTTTAAAATTTTAAGAGACTAGAGTTTAGGGTTAAAGGATTGCCTAAGCATTCTGGGCATCTTGTGGCATAAACAAAGATGAAATCATAATGAGAGTAATTTCGATGATATCAAAGCAAATCAGAGTGGCAGTGCTGTGAGGGAGTGACTGATAAGTAAGTAGAGGTCTACCTCACTTCATCCCCTTCACGGTGACAAGGGTGAAAGAGGGACCAGAGAAAAGGGGTCTTATTTGGTGAATGCAGAGTTCTTAATCTACCTCCTTTCCTTTAGAGGGCAGGAAATGGGGAGTTACCTACATGGCAGAATTCGATCAGTTCTTTGATAAAAATGCAAAGGTATGCCTATGCATGGGCATAGGGAGGAAATATAAGATTCACCTTTATTGGAAGCCTTCATGGAAAACTTGGCATCTTTATTTTGAAGGTGATGACTGTCTCCTTCAGGCTGCCAGACATGTTTGCCCAGCCACATAGCAAGGAAGCAAAGCTACTCTGTGTCAGATTCCTAAATTATATATGGTAAAAGCAGTTCCCCAAATCTACTTTGGGGAGCATACACCTCAGTGATCTGAATTCTGCTGCAGATGAATATACAAAAATGTGGTCTAATGTTCCAAATCTGATGTGTTACATACATGTTTAAAAAGCCATGAATATATTGTCTCATAATATCCTAATTGTTTTCATCAGTCTAGATTTTTATTTCAATTTTTGCAATAAGACTGTGGTTAGCTTCTGTGTTAGGAATAAATTTAAAATCAAATTTATATTCACTGGAAGCAGGGAGTATGTCAGTAAAAATCTTGATAAAAAATAGGCATAAAAAGTACTGTTTTTTTGAATGCCAGTTGCTTTCCAAACACTATTATTAAGTCTCATAGAGCTCTGCAAAACTAATATTCTTATTTCCATTTTAGGGGTTCGTTTCTCTCACAAAGACAGTAAATGACTCACTCAAGATCACACAGTTGGAATGCGGCAGAGCTTGGATTTGACCTCCAATATTGTACTTTTCAACTACATCGTATGTAACACATCAGATTTGGAACATTAGACCATATTTTTGTATATTCATCTGCAGCAGAATTCAGATCACTGGATCAATTGGTTTAAAAGATTGTGTCCCTTGTACATAAGCAATGAAAAGTAGGTTGGCATTAACCAATCTCTTCATGGATACGTTTGACCTACTTGCTTATAAATTCTAGCTATTTCTACCACAACCATAAGAATGGTGGGGGACTTCTAAAATCATTTATTGTGATCAATAGTCAACAATTGGTAAAAATTCTTTGCAGAAAAGCCCAGGAAGTATCTCCAGGTAGTAAATGAGTAATGCAGCATTTAAATGGCAGTTTCCATAAAATTAAGTTTGCTACATGGATAACTTGTTATTTGCCTCAGGAGAATATTCGTAAAGAGTGATAAACATGGCTTGGTGCGTGTGGCTCAAGTGGCTAAGCTTCCAGCCCCATAAACCAGAGCTGGGGGGTTCGAATCCAGCCCAGGCCTGCCAAACAACAATGGCAAATATAGCCACAAAGTAGCCAAGCGTTGTGGTGGGTGTCTGTACTCCCAGCTACTTGGGATGCTGAGGCTAGAGAATTACTTAAGGCTAGGAGGTGGAAGTTGCTGTGAGTTGTGATGCTACAGCATTCTACTCAGGGCGACAGCTTGGGGCTCTGTCTAAAAAATTTGTAATAATCATGTCATGATTTATCAGTTTTGGAAACTCAAGAATGCTTATTGTTTAATTTTATTCACAAGTGTTCTTCAAATGTATTATAATGATAAAGGTAAGTTCATTTTATAATACTATTTCACATTTTTCTAGGCATACACTAGGCTCTGTTTGCAGAGCCCACTCATTTGTTTTTCATAAAGACAATGAGTGTGCCTCAGATATTATCATCTCAGGTTTTGAAGAGGGGGAAGAAAATCTCAGTTTAAATACTCTGGCAAGGTTGCATAGCTAGTGGACCATTGGGTAAAGTGTTGAACCCATGCTTTTTCATATGCAGCTCGGAAGTCTTTCCTTACAGTATGTTGTTCCAGAAGCCTTTATAATGTTGATTCATCATTTGTTTCCATAGAACATCATCAACTGTCCTATTCATCATAGTACAATAAATTATGATTCAAGGTATCTGCCACTCTAGTGGTCTTTCCAAGCTTCTTTGTTTATTGTCTTATATTTCAGTCTGAGTGAGTTACTATGGCAACAGGGACTATAGAAATACACAAGATAAGTAATGGATTATGAATCTTCACAGGTGTCCAGCTAGGATATCTTTAATGAAAAGCCATTCGAAAATTGAAAGTATATTTCTCATATATATGTTAAGACCCACATGTTGAAATCACTCATTTATAAAAAGGTATGCCTATCACCAAAAGGCCAGGTGAGTTCTACTCAAGCTAGAAACATCTTTTAGTGGAGAAGTTAACTTCAGGTTGCACTTAGCAGAATAATTACATCTTTTACCTTATTCCTTTTCAAGGTGCCAAGCCTAAAAGCCTCACATATAACGAAATGGGCTCCTTGCTTTGCTCATTCCTCTCAGTGCAAATCAGATGTGGCTTAACATTTGTATTATTACAAACACTTGTGTGTCTTGATATACAAATTTCATGGGCAGATTTTAAAGGAACTCTGACAAACGGCAATTTCTATAGATGAGGAAGTGTAGGAATGTGAGAAGTCTGGAATTCATTTTGTGTACAGAATCGTTGAAGAAGCCTGCTGTAAAGAAAAGACGGAAGAACACTTGAGACCTCACGGGTTTGAAGACTTATCAGTCGAAGAGGCAGCTTATTCTGCAGCTCTCTGGAATGCAAAAACACAACCCAAGCAACACCAAGAGCTTGTCAATATAGAAACAACTGCTTCATGATGCAGTGAGCTCCTCGAGAGGATTCCTGGAGGGATGCTTTGAAAAGAAAACTGCTGGAATCTCTTCAAACTCTGAGTTACATAATTCTTGGATAAGAATTGTGAACATTTGGTGAGCTACCATATGTTTTACCTTTTTTAGCTCATTTCATCCTCACAAGAACCTTATGAAATAGATAGTATTATTACATAAACAAGGAAACTGAGGGGCAACAAAATTGAATAATTTGTCCAAGGCTACTTTATAAGAGTACTGTATTTGGAATGCAAACCCAAATAATTTGGGGCTAATGACTATGCCACAGCCCTGTTAAAACCGAGTGGTGGATTCATTCTGTATGGCCCTGAAGGTCTCCAAACAGCCCTTCCCAATTCCTTGTGCTTATGCCTATTAACAGTCTCACCTTACCAGTGATGTTACATATTACAAGTATATGCAGTCTAAATTTAGATACTGAAAGTTCAACTGCTATCTCTGTGTGTGTGTGTGTGTGTTGGAGAAAGCAGTCTAAAAAATTTAGGGCATTTAAAATGAGTTATCATGTGTTTGTGCTTTAGGCCTCTCTCGTTTGTCCACTTCTTTTTTCTATCAACACTTCCTCCTCAGGCAATTCATTGGTTTCATGGCTTTAAATGTCATTTGCATATTGACAACTTCTGAAATTTAAATCTCCATCCCTGACTCCCCAGTTTTAACCTCCAGATGCATCTATACACCTGCTTGCTTATCATGTATGTCCAACTTGGAATGCCTAAAGCACAATTTTTCCAAGCGCTTACCTGTATGCTATGTGTGTAGGCTTTTTCCAGAAATATAATTTCTCTCTCTCTCTCTTTAAATTGAGTTTTGCCTTTCTACATTATACTAATACATAATGAACATGATTTTACAAGTTAAATTTTCATCTTTCCAGGGCACAGAAATTCAAATCATATTATCTGAAAGCTGCGTTAAATGCCAGTTACTTCAAATAATCTTTCCAGCAAGATGGCTGACTACAGTTTCCTAGTGCTTGCCTCCCCCCCCCCCCAAACTCCATGAATTGAAACAACTAATCAAGGAACTATATTTTAACTAGAGAGAATGAAGAAATATTCTGGAGAGCACCAAGGGAGTGGTGAAATCCCTGTGGAGCACAGAAGCCCAGGATAGCACCATAAAGAAGGGAGTGAGGCATCCTGCTTCTGGCATGCTGTAGTCTCCCTTCAGAACTTGCTCAAAGATAGGGGAAACTGCTACTTATGGGGAAAATGTAGCTTGGATATCCCTAGCAGTTCCTATTGGTTGCCACAAACACCAACAATCCTTGCTATTGGAGAGCCCCCTAATCCTCACAGGCCCGAAGCCAGTTTGAAGAGTAGCCAAGAGTTCAAACAGATTCTTTGCTTTTGAGTAGAAGACCACTTTTAGCATTCCTATCCTAGTTACTTAAGCTGCTATAGTTTGGGGCCATCTTGAAATTGGGCCCACTGAAGGAGTGTGTCTTGCCCTGAGGTGCAGTAGCAACTGACTCACTCCATCCCCAAGGCTCCACCATCATTCCACTAAGGTTGCACTGGTGGCTTCAGGTCCATGACTGGCTTGCTTAGAATCTAGTCCAGACAGATAAACCAAAATCCCAGTGTCCAAACCCCTGTGGCACATTGCCACTCTAGGGGACAGGTCAACCTGCACAGTAATGTAACTACTGGATAGCTGGACACTCATGGAGATGACATGTCCCTACACCCAGCTGAACAGTTAGTCTGCAGGAGGTAGGGTAAATTATCAACACAGACAGACAGCTGCAGGGCTGTCAAACCCTCTCATGCCTATATGAACCCATTACTGGCCAGATAGCCAACCTGGGAGAAGACACTACCTTCCTACAGAGCCCTATTAGATATCTTGATGACCCTCCATGCCCACACACGCCTGCCCAGTAACAAGCCCATGTCCCCTGCCCCCAGCAAAATTGTACTACTACCATGAGTCAAGTCACTGAAGCAATTGTAGATATTGCTGATGAAGATTACATCTGAAGAAACTCTTCAGAGACCACACTCAATCATTGAATCCATCTAGAACCAAAGTCATTGCACCATATCATATCAACATCCTTGAACCCAACTTCAAAAAAAGGTGTCTTCCTATGAAAGCTACTCTATCAATTTGGAATAATCTACTATTCCACTAAATGTGCAGATGTCAATGCATGGACCTAAAAAACATGAAGCAAGGAAATGTGACACCCCCAAAAGAATACAATAAGTGTCTGGTAACAGATCTTCCCAGAGGACATTTATGAAATGCTTGAAAGGATTAATTTAACAATAGGATATAATAATTATAAATATCTGTGTGCCCTGAACACTGGAGCACCTAAGTATATAAGGCAAGATATCGGACCTAATGGAGAGATAAACTTGAATACAATATTAGTAGAGGACTTCAACACACACTTTCAGCAATGGATAGGTATGATTTAGACAAAAAAATCAACAGAGAAGCATGCTTAAACTACCATAAACCAAATACACCTAACAGACATTTATAGAACATTCCATTCTATAGCTGCAGAAGATACATTCTTCTCAATTGCATATGAAACATTCTCCAGGATAGATCACATGTAAGTCTGCAAAACATGTCTTGAACAATTTAATAATATAGAGATTATAGAACATATCAAGTATCTCTTCTGACCACAATGCTATAAATCCAGAAATCAAGAACAAGAAAAGCTTTGGAAACTTTACAAATACATAAAATTAAACCACATGTTTTTAAACAGCTAAGTCGTCAATAAAGAAACCAAAAGGGAAATTAAAAGTTTCCTTGATAGAAACAAGAATGGAATCAAATCATATCAAAATCTATGTGACACAGCAAAAGCAGTTCTAAGAAGGAAATTTATAGCAACAAATACCTACATCAAAAAAGAACAAAGCTTACTAATCGGTAACCTAACAGTGGACCAAAAGAACTGGAAAAACGACAACAAACTAACTTAAAATTTGTAGAAGGAAGAAATTAGTAAATTTCAGAGAAGAAATGAATTAAATAGGGACTCAAAAACAATTTAAAATTTCCATTAAATGAAGATAAGTAAAATTGATAAATCTTTTAGCTAGACTAAGAAGAAAAGTGAGAAGACTCTCATAAATAAAGTCAGATGTAGAAAAGGAGACATTACAACTTCCCCACAGAAATACAAGGGATCATGAAAGACTTATAAAAATTATGAGGTCTGACAATTTTTTGAACTTGCCACTGTACACTTACATTGCCAGCACCGTACAAACAACTTGTTAACATTTCATAACTTTGGTATATCAGCATCTCCCAGTTGTGCTTGTGTCAACATCTGGTGGTGTCTTGCTGAGTGGCATTCAATATTGCTGCATGTTTTCCTATGTTGTTGCAAGAATGTTGGAGCTTGAATTAGAGAAACAAACACATCACGTTTCTTATAAAACTTGGCAAAATGGAAATGAAATCAGCGACAAGTCAGTTCAAGTTTATGGGGATAATGCCATGAAGAAAATGGCAGTGGGCAAATAGATTAAACATGTATTTTTTTTTGTTTTGAGAGGGGAGAAAGTGTCACTGAAGAAGACAAGTTAGGGTGGCCAGTAATGAGCAGAGCATTGCAAAAATTTGTCAAACCATGTGTCAAAATTATTAGCTAACTGTAAAAAGCATAGCAGATCAAGTAAACACCAATAGATAAATAGGAAAGGTTTGGCACCCATAGCACAGTAGTTACGGCACTGGCCACAAACACTGAGGGTGGCACGTTAAATGGATAGATATCCCCTGTTTATGAATTAGAAGTATTAATATTGTTAAAATGGTCAAACTACACATAGTGATCTACAGATGTAATGCACTCCCTATCAAAATACCAAGTTCAGGCTCGGCGCCTGTGGCTCAAGTGGCTAAGGCACCAGATATATACAAAATACCAAGTTCATTCCTCATATATAATTCATATAGAAGTACAAAATACCCTGAATAGTCAAAGCATCATGAACAAAGAAAGAGGCAAAACAGTACCTGCCTACAACCTATAATACAAAATATCACACGTACCCTATAAATATGTGCAATTATTGTGTATCTATTAAAAAAGTATGTGTGTGGCTCGGTGCCTATAGCTCAACTGGCTAAGGCGCCAGCCACGTACACCTAAGGTGGCAGGTTCGAATCCCCAGCCCGGACCCGCCAAACAATGAAGTCTGCAACCAAAAAAAAATAGCTGGGCGTTGTGGCGGGCGCCTGTGGTCCCAGCTACTTGGGAGGCGGAGGCAAGAGACTCGCCTGAGCCCAGGAGTTGGAGGTTGCTGTGAGCTGTAATGCCATGGCACTCTACCCAGGGGAACAGCTTGAGGCTCTGTCTCAAAAAAAAAAAAAAATCTTGAGCTTACGTGATCCTCCTACCTTGTACTCCCAGAGTACTAAGATTATAGGTGTAAGCCACTGCCCAGCCTATAATTGACATTTTTTAAAAGTACTCTTCTCAGGCATGGCCCGTAGCTCAGTGGGTAGGGTGTTGGCCACATACACCCAGGCTGGTGAGTTTGAGCCCAGCCCAGGCCAGCTAAACAACAATGACAACTGCAACTACAAAAAAATAGCTGGGCGTTGTGGAGGGTACCTGTAGTCCCAGCTACTTGGGAGGCTGAGGCAAGAGAATTGCTTAAGCCCAAGAGTTTGAGGTTGCTGTGAGCTGTGACGCTATGGTACTCTACCAAGGGAGAGAGCTTGAAACTCTGTCTCAAAAAAAAATAAAAATATTTTTCTCAGATTGCTCCCTGCTAGTGTATAGAGGTAAAACTAATTTTTTTTTTTTTTTGAGACAGAGCCTCAAGCTGTCCCCCTGGGTAGAGTGCTGTGGCATTACAGCTCACAGCAACCTCCAACTCCTGGGCTCAAGCGAGTCTCTTGCCTCCACCTCCCAAGTAGCTGGGACTACAGGCG
>CAUYTI010164420.1:0-35667 GCA_963575145.1 Galago senegalensis
TTTTTTTTGACACAATCTCATGCTGTCACCCTGGGTAGAGTGCTGTGGCATCACAGCTCACAGCAACCTCAAACTCTTAGGTTTAAGAGATTATCTTGCCTCAGCCTGTCACTTAGCTGGGACTATAGGCATCTGCCACAACGCCCGTCTATTTTTTGGTTGTAGTTGTTGTTGTTTGGCAGGCCTGGGCTGGATTCGAACCCACCAGCTCTGGTGCATGTGGCTGGCGCCCTAGCTACTCAGGCACCGAGCCCAGACTGTGTGTTATGGTAAATTCTTCCAAAGTATTTACACACGCATGGTGAGCAGTTTTCTCATGCCCCATGTATATCCTTGAATGTGTGTTTAATGGAAGATTCTCCTCACATTCCACGTACGTGAACATGAGCATGGGTGCTTGTAAGCAGCGCTTATGTTACGTGTGAACATGTAAGCATGATGGAAAAGCCTACTCTCATTCTCTGTACATGAACATGAACTGTGTGTGAACAAACGCATTTGGTACAAGACCCTCCTTGAAGTGTGTGTGTGAACACGTTTGGTGAACAGTTCTCCTCTCGTTTAGTTTATGCATAAACATGCTACTTTGATGGCTGGTGCTTTTGCTCCTCATGTTCTGCATGTAGATATAAATCTGTGTGTACATGTCCCTCGTCATCAAATGTCTCAGGGAGTGGGGGCCATGCTCACACTCTTGCCCACGTCGTCCTTGTTGCTCAGCAGGGTCTCCAGCTCCGCCCGAAGGGCCCGGTTCTGCCGTTCCAGCTCTTCCCGGGCCTCCTGCTCCTCCTCCAGTGCCCGTGTCAGCGACAGGGCCCGGGCCTCGCGCTCTCGGCCCTCTGCCTCGACCCGCTCACGCTCCTCTACTGCCCGCAGGACAGCTGCCTTCTCCTCTGCCAGAAGCTTCCAGGTTGAAGGAGATGGGTGGGGGGAAAGAGATTAGCTGAAGGGAGTGTACAAAGGGGATGGGGAAGAGGGAGCAGCCAGGGACAGAGAGAGACAGAGACAAAGACACAAAGAAACAGACAAAGGCAGAGACACAAGAGGGAAGTAGAGGGGTTAAAGTTGCAAACACATCCTAACCCCTCTCAGCTCTTGAATGGATCAAACTGATCAGTTTCTTACTTTTTATTATTATTATTATTTTTGAGACAGAGTCCCCCTGGGTAGAGTGTGGTGGCATCATAGCTCATAGCAACCTCAAACTCTTAAGCTTGAGCAATTCTCTTGCCTCAGCCTCCCAAGTAGCCAGGACTATAGGTGCCCACCACAATACCTGGCAAATCTTTCTATTTTTAGTAGATGGGGGGTCTCACTCTTGCTCAGGCTGGTCTTCAACTCCTAAGTTCAAGCAATCCACCTGCCTCTGCCTCCCAGAGTGCTGGGATTACTGGCATGAGTCACTACGCCAGGCCTCAGTTTCTCACTTTAAATACCCAATAAAGGAAAGTGTGTTTCTTTCTTTTGGGATAGTGGTAGAAAAAAATATGTATATATATTTTTAAATAGACTTCAACTTTTACTGTTTTCTTTTTTATAAAGACACAGTAATTGGCAAGCAATTAAACATAAAAGATATACAAAGAAAAAAGAATGGGTGGCACCTGTGGCTCAGCGGGTAGGGTGCCAGCCCCATATACTGAGGGTGGTAGATTCAAACCCAGCCCCAGCCAAACCACAACAAAAAATAGAGGGGTGTTGTGGCAGGAGCCTGTAGTCCCAGCTACTCCAGAGGCTAAGGAAAGAGAATAGAGGAGGAGTTGGAGGTTGCTGTGAGCTGTGATGCCCCAACACTCTACCAAGGTTGACAAAGTGAGACAAAGAAAAAAAGAACAGGGGCTGGACACGGTGGCTCACACCTGTAATCCTAGCACTCTGGGAGGCCCAGGCAGGAGGATCACTTGAGCTCAGGAGTTTGAGACCATCCTGAGCAAGAGTGAGACCCCACCTCTACTAAAAAAAAAAAAAAATGGAAAAAAATTTAGCTGAGCATCGTGGCAGGTGCCTGTACTTACAGCTAATAGGGAGGCTGAGGCAAGAGGAACACTTCAGCCCAAGAGTTTGAGATTGCTATCACAGCATTCTACCCAGGGTGACAGAGTGGGGCTCTGCCTCAAAAAAAAAAAAAAAAAGAAGAAGAAGAAGAAAAAGAGAGAATAGGACTCATAGTGAAGAGGAAAAATCAGTCCGTTAAAAACAGACCACAGGGCCAGGTATGGTGGCTCATGCCTATAATCCTAGCATTCTGGGAGGCCAAGGAGGGTGGGTTGCCTGAACTCATGGGGCCGAGACCAGCCTGAGCCAGAGTGAGACCCCATCTCTATTAAAAATACAAAAAAAAAAAACCCAAAAAAACTGAGGCAAGAGGATTTCTTGAGCCCAAGAGTTGGAGGTTGCTGTGAGCCATAATGTTGCCATGGCACTCTACCCAGGGCAACAGCTTGAGACTCTGTCTCAAAAAACAAAACAAAACAAAAAAAAACAGACCCACAGATAACCTACATATCAGAATTATCACACAAGGACTTGTAACTATGGTAAGTACATTTCAGAACAAGATGGATATAATGGGTGAAGAGACAGGGTTATTTCAAGGAGGGACGTGCAACTGTAAAATGGAACTCAGAAGGATGCCAGAACTAAGAAATACGGTAGCTGAAATAAAAAAGTGACTGGATGAATTGGATACATGAGAGGAATCAGCAAACTTGAAAACAGGTCAATACAAATTAATTATCCAAACAGAGCAAAGAAAAATAAAAGATTGTAAAAATACTAGCAAAGCTTTAATAACCCACAAAAGAGCCTCAAACTGTCAAACCTACATGTATCTGGAGTCTGAGAAGAAAGGCCAAAAGGTCAAGAAAGAGTAAAGAAAAGCTGGGCACAGTGGCTCATGCCTGTAATCCTAACACTTTGGGAGGCTGATGTGGGATTGCTTGAGGGCAGGAATTTCAGTAGCCTGAGCAACATAGTAAGACCCCATTTCTAAAAAAAAAATTAGCTGAGTGTGGTGCACACCTGTAGTCCCAGCTACTCAAGAAGCTAAGGTGGGAGGATTGCTTGAGCCTAGGAGTTCAAGGCTGAAGTGAGCTGTGGACATACCACTGCACCCCAGTCTGGGTGACAGTGTGACACCCTGTCTCTTAAAAAAAAAAAATACAAGTAAAACTCTCTTTATTCACAGAAAACATGACCATCTACATGGAAAATCCAATGAAATCAATAAAAAATCTACTAGCACTAATAAATGAGTCTAGCTAAGATACTAGGATATAAGAGCAATATGTAAATGACTATTTCTATGTGCTAGTAATCAAAAATTGAAATAAAGCAGTATCATTTAAAACAGCATTAAAACCATGAAATACTTAGAAATAAATCTGACATAAAATGTAAAAGATGTACATTGAAAACTACGAAGCATTTCTGAGATAAACTGAAGACCTAAATATATATACACACACACAAACACACACACACACTTCTTGGCCAGACAACTCAGTATTATTATTATTTTTTTGCAGACACAGTCTCAAGCTGTCACCCTGGATCGAGTGCTGTCGCATCACAGCAGACAGCAATCTCAAACTCTTGGGCTCAAGCAATTCTCTTCTCTGAGCTTCCCAAGTAGCTGGGACTACAGGCGCCCACCATAATGCCCAGCTATTTTTTTGCTGCAATTGTGATTGTTGTTTTAGTTGGACTGGGCAGGGTTCGAATCATAAGCCTCAGTTTATGTAGCCAACACCCTACCCACTGAGCTATCAGGGCCGCCCAAAAACTCAGTATTATTAAGATGACAATTCTTGGCTTGGCACCTGTGGCTCAAGTGGCTAAGGCGCCAGCCACATACACCTAAGGTGGCGGGTTCGAATCCAGCCCGGACCTGCCAAACAACAATAATGGCTGCAACGAAAAAATAGCTGGTGTTGTGGCGGGCGCCTGTGGTCCCAGCTACTTGGGAGGCTAAGACAGGAGACTCGCTTGAGCCCAGGAGTTGGAGGTTGCTGTGAGCAGTGAAGCCATGGCACTCTACCCAGGGTGACAGCTTGAGGCTCTGTCTCCAAAAAAAAAAGCCAATTCTTGGGCGGCGTCTATGGCTCAATGAAGTAGGGCACCGGCCCCACATGCCAGAGGTGAAGGTTCAAACCCAGCCCCGGCCAAAAACTGCAAAATAAATAAATAAATAAATGGCCAAGATGAAAATACAATTAAAAACAAAAAAGATGTGCTGGCTACTCTAGAGTTAGAGGTAGGAAAGCACTTGAGCTCAGGACTTTGAGGCTGCAGTGAGCTATGATCATGCCTGCCCCCTGCCCCGCCTGGGTGACAGAGCAGGATCCTATCTCTAAAAAAAGAAATAATAATAATTCTTGATGGTGCCTGTGGCTCAGTGAGTAGGGCACCGGCCCAATATACTAAGGGTGGTGGGTTCAAACCTGGCCCCAGCCAAACTGCAACAAATAGGCATTGTGGCAGGCACCTGTGACAAATAGTCAGGCATTGTGACAGGCACCTGTGGTCCAGCCTCTCAGGAGGCTGAGACAAGAGAATCACCTAAGCCTAAGAGCTGGAGGTTGCTGTGAGCTGTGATGCCACAGCACTCTACTGAGGGTGATAACGTGAGACTCTGTCTCTAAAAAAAGAAAAACAAAAAAGTAAAAAATATAAAAATTTAAAAAAGAAAACTTTTACAAAGAAAAATAGGAGAAAACTTTTGTGACTTTGAGTTAGGCAAAGATTTCTTAGGTACAACACCAAAAGCACAAACGATATAATAATAAATTGGTCTTTATCAGAATTTAAAACATCTTCTCTTTGAAAAACTCTATTAAGAGAATGCAAAGATAAGTCACAGACTAGCTACTCTAGAGTTTGAGGTGGGTCAGGACTTTGAGGCTGCAGTGAGCTATGATCATGCCACTGCCCCCTGCCCCGCCTGGGTGACAGAGCAGGATCCTATCTTAAAAAATAATAATAATAATATAGCTGAACATCACGGCAGACACCTGTAATCACTGCTACTTAGGAGGCTGAGATGAGAGGATTGTTTGAGCCTAAGAGTTTGCCCAGGAGTTTGAGGTCGCTGTGAGCTGTGATGCCATGGCACTCTATACAGGGGAACAGAGAAGGATTCTGTCTCAAAAATAATAATGATAATAATAATAATCCAACCCAATTAACAAATGGGAAAAAGATCTGAACAGATACTTCACCAAAGAAAATACATGGATGGCATAACCAAATGAAAAGATGCTTGGCTTGGTTCCCATAGCCCAGTGAGTAGGGTGCCGGCCACATATACCTAGGCTGGTGGGATTGAGCCTGGGCTGGGCCAGCTAAACAACAACGACAACTGCAGCCAAATAAAAAAAGTAGCCATGCATTGTAGAGGGAGCCTGTAGTCCCAGTTACTTGAGAGGCTGAGGCAAGAGAATCACTTAAGCCCAAAAGTTTGATGTTGCTGTGAGCTGTGAAGCCATAGTACTCTACAGAGGGAGACAAAGTGAGACTCTGTCTCAAAAAAAAAAAAAAAAGCTGCTGTTCAACATCACTGATCATTAGGGAAACATGAATTAAAGCCACTACATACCTACTAGAAAAATTAAGTCTTCATTCATAATTGCCCCAAATTAAAAACAACCCAAATATTCATCAACAAGTTAATGAATATCAAAATGTGGTTTATCTACACAGGAATAACATTCAGCAGTAAAAAAATAATGAAAGAATGAGTTGTTGATATATGAGAAAACATGAATGAATCTCAAAGTAATTGTTCTGAGTAAAAGAAGCCTATCTAGAAAGAGATTGAAAAGAATGTATATAAAATTTTAGAAGATGCAAAAAAAAAAGAAGCTTCAATGATCTCTGGGACAGTATTAAGCAGTTACATATATGTGTATGTATTTGACATCCAGGATGAAGAGGAAGGAGAGAGAGTGGGAGAGAAAAATATTGAAAGGAATAATGGCTGAAAAATTTCACATTTGATCAAAACCATCAACTCTTATCTGCAGGAAGCTCAGCGAATCTGAAGTAGAATAAATACAAAATTCCCTGGGCACGTCATCGTCAAACTGCTAAACTGCTAAAACTGCCAAACTGCTAAAAACCAAACAGGAAGAGAAACTTTTAAAATTAGCTAGAAAAACACACTGTATTACCTACAGGGAAGTAATAATTTAAATGACTGCTAGCTCTTCATCTGAAATGATGGAAATCAGAGATGACAGAATGGCATCTTCAAAATGTTGGAAGAATAGGTTGTGGGAGGTTGCTCATGCTTACTATTCTGGGAGGCTGTGGTGAGGTGGGTAGGTGGGTTGAGCTCAGGAGTTCGAGACCAGCCTGAACAGGATTGAGATCCTGTCTCTAAAATACCTGAGCGTTGTGGTGGGTGCCTATTGCCCTAGCTATTTAGGAGGCTGAGGCAAAAGGATATCTTGAGCCTAAGAGTTTTGGTTTTGTTTTTTTTTTTTATCATTGGGGATTCACTGAGGGTACAGCCCAAGAGTTTGAGGTTGCTATAAGCTATGATGCTATAGCATACTACTGAGGGGCAACTGAGTGAGACTGTATCTCAAAACAAAACAAAACAAAAAACAAACCAAACCAAAACAAAACAAAAACAAAGTGCTGGAAGAAAAAAACTGTTTACCTATAGAATTCTATATCCTATGAAAATAGCTTTCAAATACGAAGGCAAAATAATGACACCTCCCATCCTCCCACCGCATTTTTAATTTTTTTACTTTGAGAACCTGCTATAGATCTTTCTTTCTTTTTTTTTGAGAGAGAGTCCTCAGTTGTTGCCCTGGGTAGAGTGTCATGGTGTCATAGCTCACAGCAACCTCCAGCTTGGGCTCAAGAAATCCTCTTGCCTCAGTTTTTCTACTTTTAGTAGAAATGGGGTCTCACTTTTGCTCAGGCTGGTCTCGAACTTGAGAGCTCAAGCAATCCACTCTTCTCAGCCTCCCAGAGTTGCTAGGATTACAGGCATGAGCCACAGTGCACCGCCAACCTGCTATATTTTTTAAATGAATAAAATAAGAAACAGAAAGGTTGAACAATTTTCTTTGAGCCACACAGCCAGAAAGGGACTGAGCTGGAATTTGAACCTCAGGGTTGCCTGATCTTAACTCCTCTGGGGTTCTGTGATTTCATTTCATTCTCAGGTTGCCAGATGCTTGATATTATTCCCATTAACTAGATGGGTAAACTGAGGCTGAGAGGAAAAAGCAACTTGCCTGAGGTACCCCAGTGAGTCAGCAGGAGAAGAGAGATATGTTATTTCATTTCATTCAGAAGCACCCTCTGGGGTACAGAGAGGACATTTCATCATCCAAACCAGGACAGCTTTGAAAGTAAAAGGCCAGGGCTACTGATAATTGTTCTGTGACAAGAGTCAAGAATCAGGACAGATGGATGTCCTATTTTACAGAGGCTCAGAAGGAAGAAGGGTTTTGCTTCTTGGTCCACCACAACTTCACAGTTGAGCTGTGATATCATGTATTACTGCCTTCCCACAGAGGCTATAGGAAGCAGAGATTAGCTGGCTGAGTCCTCAGCTGGGTAAACTGAAGTGCCCCACCTGGTCGAACTTGCGTTGCTTCTTCTCCAGAGTGCTCACGAGCTGCCGTTGTTGCTCCAGGTCCATGGTGGCGTCATCTAGTTCCTGTTGCAGCCGGCGACGGCCCCGCTCCAGTCGATCCACTGTCTCTGTCTTTTCTGCCAGGCGTTGGGTCAGGACCTCAGCCTCACGGGCTGCCCGGCGCCGGGCCTCTTCCCCTGCCTCGAGGGCCCCTGCTTCTTCCTCCTGGCGCCGCCGCCACTCTGAGAGCTGGGGGGAGGAGAGAGAGGGTGGGTGGCAGTCATGGCCATGAATGACAAAGGTGTGAGCTGCTGGTATTCCACTTTCCAGATGAGGAGACTGAGGCTAGAAGAGGAAAGGAGTCATTCCACTGGGTTCTCCTGCCTTAGCATGGGGTTGAGGTTGTGAATAGAATAGTATGAGTCCTAGCTCTTCCAGGGGATTAGAATTACTCCCTCCAGGACCCCAACATGAATCTGACCTGGAGGCTTCCCTGGGGAACAGGGGAGTCTGACAGGGGAGACTGTCACAGCCAGGATGATAAGGCTGAGAGAGTAGTATAGGAGCCATGGAAGTCCACATGAGGGACTCTGAATCTCTTTACAACATCCATAAGAGACTTCCTAAAGGAGGAGCATTTGAGATGAGTCTTGAAGTATGTGTAGGAGTTTGCCAGGTGAAGGCTATTTGCAGGCATGGACCATCACTCATTCATTCAACGGGCATTTCTCAGGCCTGTCATATACCAGGCTCCACATTGGGTTGTCCTTGGGACCCAATCTAACTGGATCTGGGGGTTCTACTTTGAAGGGCTCTTGGCTTGATAGAGAGAATCATGGGCAGAAACAGTCACAGCCCAAGGTGACTGGAGCTGGGGCAAAAGAGAAAGAGAGGGGTAGTTAGGAAGACCTTCCAACAGCAGTAAAGAATGAAAGGGATTTTCTAAGTGAAATGGGAAACTTGAGATAGTCATGAATATAGCTAGAGATGGAGGCCTAGAAAAGGCAGGGCCTCGTGTGCCCAGCTGAGAGGCATGGGTTTTGTCTATGGGTACTGGGGAGCCATGGGAGGGGTAGGAGCAGGGGTGGGGCAGGGTTAGCTCTGGGTACAAAAAGAGCCTTTTGGGGTTGTGTGGAAGATAAGCTGGAAG
This sequence comes from Galago senegalensis, assembly GCA_963575145.1. Lineage (NCBI taxonomy): Eukaryota > Metazoa > Chordata > Mammalia > Primates > Galagidae > Galago > Galago senegalensis. The sequence continues at coordinate 8,748 of CAUYTI010164420.1, forward strand.
TAAGAGGAAGGATGCCACAAAACAGAGAGGAAGATTCTGTGGGGGAGGATGACCATGCTGGGGCTGGGCTGTATGGGTGGAGAGCAGGGATGAGGTGGGAGTCGGAGGTAGGAGGCCTGTGAACAGGCTGTGAACAGTGAGGGAGCATCAGGAGGTGACACATACCCAGGCGCCTGGCCTATGATGAGGTAGACAGTGGGGCTGGCCCTGAGCTGGGGAACATGGGAGGGGTACTATGTCTTCCAAAGGTCTTGCTCAGGGCTGCTCACCTGGGCCTGGGCAGCCTGCAGCTCACGGCCCACCCGCTCCCTGGAAGTCGCCTCCTCCTCTAGCTGCTCCCGTAGCCCGGCTGCTTCAGCCTCCAGGGCTCGCACTCGGGACCCTAAAGCCAGCTTCGCCCTGGTTTCCTCCTGCATTAGCTCCTATAAATGGAAGGGATAGTGATGTCAGGTTTGGGTAGGAGGGCAGTGGGGAGGGTGACAAGGGGTTGAAGGGGAGGCTAGGATCACCTGGGCATCATGCAGCTGGGCTTCTGTGCTGCTAAGCTCCTTGCTCAGCCTGATGGCTTTGGACTCGGCCTCACTTAGTGCCCCAGACACGTTCTCCAGTTCAGCCTGTGGGGAAGGGGCAGTGGGATGAAGCTCTCCAATTGTGGCTTTCAGACAGTGACACCCTCTAGTCCTCAAGTCTCTACTATATATGGCTGGTGGGAATATAAGATGGCACAGCTACCATGGAAGACAGCCCAGCAGTTCCTCAAATGCATAAGCACAGAGCTTCCATAGGCCTTAGCAATTCTGCTCCTAGGTGTGTACCCCAGAGAAATGAAAACATGTCTGTGCAGAAACTTCCACAGGAATATTCACAATCACCAAGAAGTGGAAACGACCTAAATACCCATCAACAATGAATGGATAAATAAAATGTTTTATGTCCATATGATAGGCCCTACTTGGCAGTAAATAAGAATTAACCCTGATACGTGTTGTAATATGAATGAACCCTGAAAACATGCCAAGTAAGTCAGTCACAAAGGTCATAAAAACAAACAAACAAAAACCAAATAAAATTAGACTATGGTGATGGCTGTACAACTCTGAATATGCTAAAATCTACTGAATTGTACACTTTATTTATTTATTTTGAGACAGAGTTGCACTCTGTTGCCCTGGGTAGAGTGCCGTGACATCATAGCTCACAGCAACCTCAAACTCTTGGGCTCAAGCGATCCTCTTGCTTCAGCCTCCTGAGTAGCTGGGACTATAGGCGTCCACCACAATGCCTTCTTAGTTTTTCTGTTTTTAGAAAAAACAGGCTGCTCTTGCTCAGGCTGGTCTTGGACTCCTGAGTTCAAGGGATCTACTTGCCTCAGCTTCCCTGAGTGCTAGGATTACAGGTGTGAGTCACCTAACCCGGTCCAACTGTACACTTTAAATGGGTGAATTATGTGGTATATGAGTTATATCTCAATAAAGCTGTGCCTCGTCTCTTCTCTACCCTCCCTGTCCCCTATCACCATGATGTTCCTGGGTGAGGCTCCAGGCCTCATGGTCCTCGGCTGTAGGACACAGGCAGAAGACTGCTTTCTTCCTTCTGTCCTATTACCTCCCTAAGGTCAGGGATCTCATCTGCTTTATTGACTGCTGTATCCCCAGGGCCTACAATAGGTCCTGGCACACAGTAGGTGCTCTATAAATGCTTGTAGGATAAGAGTCTCCAGTACTTGTGTCTTACCCTGAGCCTCTTTCTCTCCCTTTCCAAGGTTCACTTAGGGGAATAGGGTTGAACTCAGATCTTGGCTGGTAAGAAAATTCATCTAAACACTTGGAAATGAGATAATGACCACGAGTCCTTTTGATATTATATGCCTTAACTGTCCAACAAACGCACTTCAGTTCACCTCACTCTCCTGGGGAACAAAACTCCCTTCCACTTATACTGTGAAGTTGCATGAAGAAGACTGATATTTTGCAAATGATCTATGTCCAGCAGAGAAAGTAACCTGAAGCTTCTATTTTATTGTTCTGTAGGACATTAACAAGTTTTGCTTCTAACAATGCCATTTCATTTCAGCATTTTCTCTTTGCCAAGGACAGACACACCAGTCTCTCATCTCCTCTTGACTACCTCTGCCATTCTGCTGGGTCCCTCATTAACACTTTACATAAACCTCTGACATTTGTTCACCACATCTTTGTATGAGAGTCATGATTTGAACTTATAAAATTATATTTTGACCTGGTCGTGGTACTTTCCGGCTGTGTGACCCAAGACAAGTGACTTCTACCTTTATGGCCTTCAGTATCCTCTACTCTAAAATGGGAATGACGACAGGATCTAACCCCCTCCCCAGCCCAAGGGTACGGTGATTAAGTGAAATAATGAACATGGGTAGGGTGCTGGCTCCATATACCGAGGGTGGTGGGTTCAAACCCAGCCCCAGCAAACTGCAACCAAAAGAAAAAAAAATAGCTGGGCGTTGTGGTGGGCCCTGTAGTTCTAGCTACTTGGGAGGCTGAGGCAAGAGAATCACCTAAGCCCAGGAGTTGGAGGTTGCTGTGAGCTGTGTGACGCCACAGCACTCTATTAAGGGCAATAAAGTGAGACTTTACGAAAAAAATATATTCCTATTCAGGGGCTGACATATACATGATGCTCAATAAATAGGAACACTTCAAAATTTTGGAAAACTCACTGTACACCCAGAACTTTTTTTTTTTTTTTTTTAGACAGAAGCCCATTCTGTCACCCTGGGTAGAGTGCTGTGGCATCATCATAGCTCGCAGCAACCTCAGTTTCCTGGACTCAAGCTATCCTTTTGCCCCAGCCTCCCAAGTAGCTGGGACTGCAGGCACCTGTCACGATGCTCAGCTAGTTTTTCTAATTTTTGGTAGAAATGGGGTCTCCCCTTGCTTTGGCTGGTCTTGAACTTCTGAGCTCAAGGGATCCTCCGGCCTTAGCCTTCTGGAGTGCTAGGATTACAGGTACGAGCCATTGTGCCCTGGCTCAGAACCATTTTAAGTGCTTACTAAGTATTGGCTCAACCCTGTGGGGAGTGGATAGCACTAATTATTCCCAGACTGTATAAAGGGATGCTTAGGCAAGTTCAACTTTCAGCTCTGAGTGATCTCAGGCAATAAGCTTTACCACTCTGAGCCTTAGTTTCCTGTTGTATAAAGTGGTAACAATATTACCTCTTCTCTACTAAGAATGTTCGGTCTATAGTCACTGCCCACCACATATCAGCTACTTACATATGACTATGTTGGAAGAGCAGGATAGGACAGCAGGGTTAATGTGAACTAAACAGAAGTCCAGAGAAGGTAGGCATCTCCCCTAAGATCACCCAGCAGAGACCTTGCTCTAGCTTTCTCACTCACCTGGGCTCGCTGCAGCTTCTCAGCAGCCTCTACTCGGGCCCTCTCCCCATCGCCAGCCCGGCCCTGCACCTCCTGCAGCTGGGACTCCAAGCGGCGCCTCCGCTGCTCACCCTCCTGACGTGCACTCTGCAGGCTGCTCAGCTCTGCTCGCAGTTCGGACACTTCGGCCTCCAATGCCAACCGAGTCTTCTCCCAGGCCCCTTTGCCCTGGGGGGAGGAAGGAGATGAGCAAAGGTTTATGAGGACCTCAGGGCCTTTGCACTGGCTATCCCTGATGCCTCTTTTCCTGTTCATCAGGGTCCCATAGCACTTAACTTCCCCAGTATATATTATGGAATATAATAATATGAATGTATTTGTATTGTTTACTCTCTGCCTCTCCCACTGAAACAAGGGAACTCAGTATTGGCTATGTTGTTCATAGAGGGATCCCCAGTACCATTCCTAGAACACAGAATATACTCACTTAGTGGTTGCTGAATGAAAGATGAATGGAGGGCATGAATGCATAAGGAAAGAACCCCAAGGAGAGAGAGATGGGCAGGCCTAGAGCCAGCCTGGGGTATCTCTTCCAACCCAGTGTCCTGCCCCATCTGTGGCCACTCCACCCTGCCCCAACCCACCCTCCGGGCCTGCTCCAGCTGTTCCGCCAGCTCCCCCAGGGCCTGGCTGTGGCGCTGCCTCAGCTCCTGTACTGCCGCCTCATGGATGCGTGTCTCATCCTCCAGAGCCTTCTTCAGCTCCGTCACCTCCTGTTCCCTCTTGGACCTTTTATTATGAGAAAGGAAAGGAAAACAGAATTTCTTGATAGAGGCAGGCAGGCAGGGGCTTTGGAGGAGCTGGTTGTACTTCCTTTTCTTGTTTCCTCCAAAAATGAGGACTTCACTCTCCAGTCCCTAAGGGATCTAGGGAATGATAATGAGAAGGAGTTTGGCTGTAAGGGTGAACTTCTACTCACCTTTCAAAACCCTATTCAAAAGCCTTCTCCTCAAGGAAGTCTTCCTGGACTTCTTCCCATAGATTTGGTTTAGGGTTCTCCTCTTATTCACAATGCCCTGAGTTATGCCATTAAGGGACCCCTTGTTCTAGACTGGACCAACCTTCACTTGAATTGCCTCTCCTAAGACTGGGAACTCCCAAAGGTAACACCCGGATCTGACCTATCTCTGTCTTTAGCTTGTTTATTGGCTCAATAAACAACTGGGAAATGACTAAACTTCTGTATAGATGGCAAGGTCCTTCTTCCTGCACATCCCCCACACACACGTGTGCCAGGCTATACAAGTCCCAGAAGCTGGCCGCCTCACCGGAGCTCCTGCTGCGCGTTGGTGGAGTCCAGTGTGTCCTCCAGCTCACCCCGCAGGGCCTCCAGCTCCTCGCCCAGGTCCCGGCGTTGCTTCTCAGCCTTGGCCCTGGCCACACGCTCTGCCTCCAGGTCCTCCTGGGCCTCAGCCAGGGCTGCCTGGGCCTCCCGCAGGGATTTGAGCATTTGGGCCCTGGCCCCACCCTCGTCTTCTGCCCTGAGGGGAATAAGAATCATGGAATTGGTACAGGGGCAGGCAAAGGAGAAGTGATGATTTCTGGGGGCTGAGAAGCCAGATGGGGGCTTTGGGAGTGGCCAGTCTTAGATCAAATCCTGGGTCTGCCAGTAGGCATGTGCCACTAGTATTTACAGACTCAGTTTTCTTTTCTTTTTTTTTGAGACAGAGCCTCAAGCTGTTGTCCTGGGTAGAGTGCTGCAGCATCACAGCTCACAGCAACCTCAAACTCCTGGGCTTAAGCGATTCTCTTGCCTCAGCCTCCCAAGTAGTTGAACCACAGGCATCCGCCACAATGCCTGGCTATTTTTAGAGATGAGGTCTCACTCTGGCTTAGGCTGGTCTCAAACCCGGGAGCTCAGGCAATCCACCAGCTTGGCCTCCCAGAGTCCGAGGATTACAGGTGTGAGCCAGAGTGAGACTTTGTCTAATAAAATAAAATAACAGAATTTAAAAAATTCCTGGGCAGCACCTGTGGCTAAGTGAGTAGGGCGCCAGGCCCCATATACTGAGGGTGGCAGGTTCAAACCCAGCCCTGGCCAAACTGCAATTAAAAAAAAAAAAATCCAGCATTTATTGAGGACTTAGGGTAGATCTAGCACTTGATGAACACTTTCTTATTTAATTCCCACACTGACCCTAGGAGCAATGTTTATAATTACCCCATTTTATGGATGAAGAAACTAAAGCTAGAGAGGTGATGTCATTTGAGTGATGTCACATGGCCAGAAAGGGGAGGAAAAGCCAGGATTTGAACCCAGAAGTTAGACTCAGGGACATATGTTCTTAACTACACACACCATGTACCATTGGTTCTGAGACATGTACTTTCCCCCCTCCCCCCACATTTTACTATCTCTGAAATGCAGCAGCCCCTATAATCAAGGGCATTTTAGACCATGTGTAGCATGGAGAATAGAAGGCATTTAAAATACAAGGTGCCACATCTGGCATATAATAAGGGCTCAGTTAATGTGAACAAGTGTAAATGTAATTATCCTGACTCCTACCATAGCCAGGCCACTTGCCCAACCACAGCTGATTCTAGGATATTCATTGTGGGGAGGCTGAGCAATGGGAGAGACAAAGAAAAAGCATTTTCTTTTTTTTTTTTTTTTTGAGACGGAGCCTCAAGCTGTCCCCCTGGGTAGAGTGCCATGGCATCACGCTCACAGCAACCTCCAGCTCCTGGGCTCAAGCGAGTCTCCTGCCTCAGCCTCCCAAGTAGCTGGGACCACAGGCACCCGCCACAAAGCCCAGCTATTTTTTGGTTGCAGCCGTCATTGTTTGGCGGACCCAGGCTGGATTCGAACCCGCCACCTTAGGTGTATGTATGTGGCTGGCGCCTTAGCCACTTGAGCCACAGGCGCCAAACCTAATTTTTTTACTTTTAGTAGAGATGGGGCTCATTGTTGCTCAGGCTGATCTTGAACTCCTGAGTTCAAGGGATCCTCCTGCCTTGGCCTCCCAGAGTTCTGGGATTACAGGTGTGAGACACTGAGCCTGGTCCTAAATGTAAATGGTTTAAACATACCAATTAAAAGATACAATTTGTTCTATTGGATAAAAACAAGCAAAAAAAGAAAGACTAGGTCATATTCTGTCTGCAAAATATAAACTCTGAATAGATAGATATAAGTAGATTAGAAATAAAAATGTGGAAAAATGTATACCATGCAAGCACTAACCAAAAGAAAGCTAGGGTGGGTATACTAATATCAGAAAAATTAGATTTCAAAACATAGAAAATCACCAGGGATAAAGAATAACAATACATAAAAGTAATCAGATCAATTCATCAAAAATGACACTTTGCATTATGAAAAAGGATTTGGGGCTCAGTGCCTATGGCTCAAGTGGCTAAGGCGCCAGCCACATACACCTAAGGTGGCGGGTTTGAATCTAGCCCGGGCCCGCCAAACAATAATGATGGCTGCAACCAAAAAATAGCCGGGCATTGTGGTGGGCACCTATAATCCCAGCTACTAGGGAGGCAGAGGCAGGAGACTCGCTTGAGCCCAGGAGTTGAAGGTTGCTGTGAGCTGTGATGCCATGGTATTGTACCCAGGGGGACAGCTTGAGGCTCTGTCTGGAAAAAAAAAAAGGATTTGGATGACCCCAGATATATTGTCATCCAGCAGAAAGACACAAAAATCCTGAATCTGTAAGAACCTAACAATAAATCTTCAAAATATGTGAAGCAAAACCTTATAGAATTGAAAGGAAAAATTCTTCTGGGAATGACAGGGAGGGAGAAGGATAGTAAGGAAGAACAAAGGCAGATAACACAAACAAAATAAGTAAAATACTATGTCAAACAGTGATAGGTACCAAGGAAAAAAACCACAAGGAGAGAACTCGTGGTGTGTGTGTTTGGGGCCGGGGGGGTATATGTGCAATTACATATAAAACACTCAGGGAAGGCCTTGTTGAGGAGGTGAGATTTGCATCAAGTCCTGGAAATACAGATGGGTGATCCCTGCTGGAACAGCAATCCGGGCTAGTGTGAAAGCCTTGCAGTGAAAATGTGCACAGGGTGTCTGAGACAGTGAGGGGACAAGGTAGATGGATAACAGTGGGCAAGGTGGAACACTGCAAGAGAGGTCAGAGAGGTTATGGCATACTCAAGGAGTATGCAGGCCTTGTAGGCCACTGTAAGGATTTGAACTATCATTTTCGGTAATGGGAAGATACCACGTCCAGCTCATTTTTTTGTTTTTTTTGCAGTTTTTGGCCGGGGTTGGGTTTGAACTTGCCACCTTCAGCATATGGGCCCAGTGCCCTACTCCTTTGAGCCATAGGCACTGCCCCGTCCAGCTCATGGACAAGAAATTTTTTTTTTTTTTTGAGACAGAGTCTCACTTTATCACCCTCAGTAGAGTGCCGTGGCATCACACAGCTCACAGTAACCTCCAACTCCTGGGTTTAGGCGATTCTCTTGCCTCAGCCTCCCAGGTAGCTGGGACTACAAGCACCTGACACAATGCCTGGCTATTTTTTTGGTTGCAGTTTGGCCAGGGCCGGGTTTGAACCTGCCACCCTCAGTATATGGGGCTGGTGCCCTATCCACTGAGCCACAGGCGCTGCCCCCAAAAAGAAATTTTTGTAGAGACAGGGTCCTGTTATATTGTTCAGGTTGGGTTCAAACTCCTGGCTCCATGTGACCTTAATCCTCCTGCCTTGGCCTCCCAAAGTGCTGGGATTACAGGAGTGAGCCACTGCACCCACCCTTGCACACGTCCCAGATTTGTAGGAGTCCTTAACATAGTTTGGATACAAGTCCTTTGCCAGATAAACATGCTGAGATGATTTTTTCCCCCAGTCTTGCCTTAGGGATGTCTTTTGATGAGCAGAAGTTGTTAATTTCTCAGATTTTTATTTTACATTTGTGGAAAACTTGAACAGATGTACAGAGTTCTATAAGTCCCCCTCACTTCCTCTATTATTAACATCTTACATTAGTGATGTACATTTGCAACAATTAGTGAACTAATATAGATACATTATTATTATGAACCAAAGCCCTTAGTTTACATTAAGGTTCACTATTTTCTTTTTTTTAAAAACAGAGTCTCACTCTGTCACCCTGGGTAGAGTGCCAGGAAGTCATAGCTCACAGAAACCTCAAAGTCTTGGGCTCAAGTGATCCTCTTGCCTCAGCCTCCTGAGTAGTTGAGACTATAGGCATATGCCAACACGCCCAGCTAGTTTTTTTATTTTTAGTAGAGACAGGGTCTCACTCTTACTCAAGCTGGTCTTAAACTCCTGAGCTCAAGTGATCTAGCCACGTTGGCCCCCAGAGTGCTAGGATTACAGGTGTGAGCCACCTCGCCAAGCCAAGGTTCACTTTTGTGCTGTACAGTTCTGTGAGTTTTTTTTCCTTTTACATATATGTGTGTTTATTAGGTTTCCACTTTTGCCTTCACAGAATTAGAAAGCCTAAATTTAATGACAATAACAATGTTTAACATAAGCACTGAGAACAAAACCTCATAAAGAACGAATGAGGATAAATACATTCAGAAAAGAAATCAGACAATTGCTGCAATGAAATATTAAGCAATAATAATAATAATAATGCAAAGAAAGTAACATTCATATTGTCAGATAGGAGTATGTCTATTATAGAATACTTTGATCAGTTAACTTCTTCTTATTATTTTGTTTTTTCCAAAGTCTCAAAAAATAAACAACTAATATTTATAAATAGGGCGGCGCCTGTGGCTCAAAGGAGTAGGGCACTGGCCCCATATGCCGAAGGTGGCGGGTTCAAACCCAGCCCTGGCCAAAAACTGAAAAAAAAGAAATTTATAAATAAAAGTAAAAGATAATTTCAAAAAATAGATCATGCCAAAATCATTCTACTTAATCTAGATACACTCTAGATATTAAAATTGGAGAAAATAAATTATTATAAAGGGGAAATTACAAACATATTTCACTTATAAATGAGGATGCAATATGATAAACAATGTTGATAACATGTTGAATTAAAAATTAATGTTTAAGTAATATACCATGGCAATAATAACAACAGCAATAATAAATAAATGGGATTTAATGAAACTGAAATGTTTCTGTACAGCCAAGGAGACAACAACCATAGCAAATAGACAACCTACTCAATGAGAAAGGATATTTGCATATTTTGAATCAGACAAAAGTCTAATAACCAGGATCTATACAGAACTTCAATTAATCTACAAGAAAAAAACCAACAATCCCATACATCAATGGGGAAGAGAGATGAATAGAATCTTCTCTAAAGATGATAGACGAATGGCTACTAAGCATATGAAAAAATGCTCATCATCCCTAATTATTAGAGAAATGCAAATTAAAACCAGCCTGAGATATCATCTAACCCTAGCAAGAATGGCTTATATCACAAAATCTCAAAACTGCAGATGCTGGCAGGGATGTGGAGAGAAAGGAACACTTTTGCACTGCTGGTGGGACTGCAAACTAATACAACATTTTTGGAAGGAAGTATGGAGAAACCTTAAAGAACTCAACCTAGACCTCCCATTTCATCCTGTAATCCCATTACTGGGCATCTATCCAGAAGGAAAAAAACCCTTTTATTATAAAGACACTTGTACTAGGCTGTTTATCGCAGCCCAATTTACAATAGCTAAAATGTGGAAACAGCCTGAATGTCCTTCAACCCAGGAATGGATTGGCAAGCTGTGGTACATGTATGCCATGGAATATTATTCAGCCATCAAAAATAATGGAGATTTTGCAGTGTTTGTATTAACCTGGATGGAGGTGGAACACATTATTCTTAGTGAAGCATCACAGGAATGGAGAAGTAAGAATCCTATGTATTCAACTTTGATATGAAGATAATTAATGACAATTAATGACATGGTGGGGGATGGGGGAAGGGGAGACCAGACAGAGAAGAAGGGAGGGGGTGTGGGTAAGGAAAAAAAAAAAGAAGAAAGAAAACAGTGACTAATTTTTACATAAATTGGATTTAATTTTGACCAAAGTATATTACTGTGAGTTTTGACAATACAGAGTACTTTCACCATCTTAAAAAATATTCTTTGCTTCGTCTATTCCATTGCTCCCTTTCTCCCCACCCCTAAACCCCTAGCAAACACTGATCCTTTTGCAGTCTCTATAGTTTTCACTTTTCTAAAATGTCATATAGATGGATTCATATGGTATGCAGCCTTTTGACTTCTCCCATTTAACAATATACATTTAAGACTCCTCCATATTTTTCCAGTATTCTATAATAGACATACTCCTATCTGACAATGTGAATGTTACTTTCTTTGCATTATTATTATTGCTTAATATTTCATTGTAGCAATTGGAAAATTTTTCCAGGACTTGGTAGTTTATTTATTTTCATCACTGAGTAACATTCAATTGTACCCAGGTACTAGTTTATCCATCCACCTATGGAAAGATAATTTGGTTGCTTCCACTTTTTTCAGTGATTATGACTAGACTTGTCATAAACATTCATGTGCAGGGTTTTGGGGGGTTTTTTTGCTTTTTTTTTGTAGAGACAGAGTCTCACTTTATTGCCCTTGGTAGAGCGCCATAGCGTCACAAAGCTCACAACCCACCTCCAACTCCTGGGCTTAGGTGATTCTCTTGCCTCAGCTTCCCAAGTAGCTGGGACTACAGGCACCTGCCACAACACCCGGCTATTTTGTTGTTGTTGTTGTTGCAGGTTGGCCGGGGCTGGGTTTGAACCTGCCACCCTCAGTATATGGTACCAGCGCCCTACCCACTGAGCCACAGGCGCTGCCCTCATGTGCAGGTTTTTATTTATTTATTATTTTTTTTTTTTGAGACGGAGCCTCAAGCTATCCCCCTGGGTAGAGTGCCATGGCATCACTCTCACAGCAACCTCCAACTCCTGGGTTCAAGCGAGTCTCCTGCCTCAGCCTCCCAAGTAGCTGGGACTACAGGTGCCTGCCACAACGCCTGGCCATTTTTTGGTTGCAGCCATCATTGTTTGGCAGGCCGGGCTGGGGATTTGAACCCCCCACCTTAGGTTTATGTGGCTGGAGCCTTAGCCGTTTGAGCCACAGGCGCCGAGCCATGTGCAGGTTTTTATGTGGATGAATGTTTTCAACTCAATTCGGTGAGTACATATAGGCACATGACCTAGTTTGTGTGGTATATTTAGCTTTTCAAGAAACTGCCAAACTGGCTCCCAAAGTAGCTGTACCATTTTATATTCCCACCAGCAATGAATGAGAGTTCCTCTTGCTCTGCACCTTTGTTAGCATTTTTTATCGTTTTAAAAAAGATTTTAGCCATTCTAATAAATGTATAGTGGTATAGAATTGCTGTTTTGTAATTTCTTTTTTGGAGATAGAGTCTCGTTTTGTTGCCCAGGCTGGAGTACAGTGCCATAATCATAGCTCACTAAAGCCTTGAACCCCTGGGCTCAAGTGATCCTCCCACCTCAGCCTCTCAAGCAGCTGGGACTACAGATGTAGTATCATTCCTGGCTAATTTTTTTTTTAAGCCAGAGTCTCACTCTGTCACTCTGGGTAGAGTGCCATGGCATCATAGCTCATAGCAATTTCAAACTCTTGGGCTCAAGTTATCCTCTTGCCTCAGCCTCCCAAGTAGCTGGAATTATAGGCACCTGCCACAACTCCTGGCTATTTTTTTCTATCTTTTTTAGTAGAGACAGGATCTCACTCTTGCTTAGGCTGGTCTTGAATTCCTGATCTCAGGTAATCCATCTGCCTTGGCCTTCCAGAGTGCTAGGATTACACGTGTGAGCCACTGCACCTGGTCAAATTTTTAATTATCTTTGGTAGAGATTGGGGGGTCTTGTTATGCTGCCCAAGCTGGCCTCGAACTCTTGGCTTTAAGCAATCCTTCTGCTTCTGCCTCCCAAAGTGCTAGGTTACAGGCATGAGCAACTGTGCCCAGCCTAATTTTTTAATGACATATCATTTTCAGCATTTCTTATATGCTTATTTGCTGCCTATGGATCTGTTTTGGTGGGATGTCTATTCCTATCTTTTGCCCTCTTTTTAATTTGGGTTATTTGTGGGGTTTTTTTAAGACAAGTTCTTGCTCTGTCTCCTAGACTAGAGTCCAGTGTCATCATCATAATTCACTGTAAACTTTAACTCCTGGGCTTAAACCATTCTCCTGTCTCAGCCTTCTGATTCTCTGGGATTACAGTCATTAGCCATGGCACTCAGCGATACTCATTTTTTATTGCACAAGGATGTCTAATTGTTCCAATATCACTTGATGAAAACATTATCCTTTCTCCACCAAATTGCCTTTGTTCCTTAGTCAAAGATCAGTTGCCTATACAGTAGAACCTCCATAGTTGACCACATCTCTACATTGACTACCTCTTTATACTGACCTAATTTTCATAGTGTGGACATGCACCACATGTATGTATAGTACAGTAGACCTAGTTCCTTTGTTGACCACCTCCATATATTGTCCAGTTTATTATGGTCCCTTGGGTGGTGAACATAATTATGGAGGTTCTACTGTATTTGTGTGGGTCTATTTCTGGGTTCTCTTTTCTGTTCCTTTGGTCAATTTGTTCTTTCACCAGTATTATACTGTCTTGAGCTTTTTAGAGCTTTTTAGAGCTTTAAAGTTAGTCTTAAAGTAGTGTTAGTCCTCTGACTTTGTTTCTCTTCAATATTGTGTTGGCTATTCTGCCTTTTCTCTGTCCATATAAAGTTTCTAAGTTTGTTGATATCTATGAAATAACTTGCTGGGATTTTGATTGAGATTGTATTGAATCTCAAGAACATATTAAGAAGAATCAACATCTTGGCTTGGTGCCTGTGGCTCAAGTGGCTAAGGCGCCAGCCACATATACCTAAGGTGGTGGGTTCGAATCCAGCCCAGGCCCACCAAATAACAATGATGGCTGCAACCAAAAAATAGCCAGGCATTGTGGCGGGCGCCTGTGGTCCCAGCTACTTGGGAGGCTGAGGCAGGAGACTTGCTTGAGCCCAGGAGTTGGAGGTTGCTGTGAGCTGTGATGCCATGGCACTCTACCCAGGGGGACAGCTTGAGGCTCTGTCTCAAAAAAAAAAAACAAAAACAAAAACAAAACTGAAACTCTATACCCCCTGAACAACTCCCTTTTCCCTCTCTTCCCAGTCCTTGCTTGGTAACCATGATTCTTTGTTTCTAAGATTCTTACTACTTTAGACACCTCACGTAAGTAGAATCATGTGCCATTTGTCTTTTTGCAACTAGATTCTTTCATTGATCATAATGTGCTGAAGAGTCATTCATGTTATAGCATATGACAATATTTCTTTTGTGGCTAACAAACATCCCATTGTATGAATATGCTACATTTTTCTTTATTCCATTTATCAGTGGACATTTGCACTGCTTCTACCTCTTCACTGTTATGAATAATGCTGCCATGAAGTTAGGTATGCAATTATCTTTTCAAAATCCTGTGTTCACTCTGGGAGGCGGAGGCAGGTGAATGGCTTGAGCTCAGGAGTTTGAGACCACCCTTACCAAGAGCGAGACCTTGGCTCTAAAACTACCCAGGTGGTTGTGCCTGGTGCCCATAGTCCCCAGATACTAGGGAGGTTGAGGCAAGAGGATCACTTAAGCCAAAGTTTGAGGTTGCTATGAGCACTCTATCCACAGTGACTGAGTGACACTGTCACAAAAAAACCCGCAAAAGATTCTGTTTTCAATTTTTTTTTTTTTTTTGCAGTTTTTGGCCAGGGCAAGGTTTGAACCTGCCACCTCTGGTATATGGGGCTGGCACCCTACTTCGTTGAGCCACAGGCACCGCCCAATTTTTAAAAATATATATCCAGAAGTGGGTTTGCTGTGTCATATGATAACTCTATTTTTGACTTTTTGAGGAACTTCTATATTTTTCCTGAACCATTTTATACTACCATCAACAGCATACAAGGGTTCCAATTTCTCCCCATAATTAATGTTTATTATTTGATAGTGGCTATCCTAATGAGCCTGAGGAAATATTCTGGTTTTGACTTGCTTTTCCCACATAATAATAATGTTTAGCATCCTATATTTGTTGGCTAATTGAATATCTTTAGGGAAGTGTCTATTCAAATCTTTTGCCCTTTTTTTTTTCTTTTCCTCTGGGTTGTAGGATTTCTATTACCCATGCCGGAGTGCAATGGCATGATGTATAGCTCACTGTAACCTTGACTACTGAGGCTCAAGTGGTTCTCATGTCTCAGCCTCCCAAAGTGCTGGAATTACAAGCATTAGCCACTATGCCTGGTTGGAACTCTTTATATATTCTGAATATTAACTCCATAGCAGATAATATAGTTTGCAAATATTGTCTCCCATTCTGTTTCACTTTTCCCTTCTCCTGTGTAGACATTTAAGTTTGACATAGGCCCATTTTCCTATCTTTTCATTGCTGTGGCATCATAGCTCACAGCAACCTCAAACTCTTGGGCTCAAGTGATCCTCTTGCCAAGGCTCATAACTCATAGCAATCTTAAACTCCTGGGTTCAAGCAAATCCTCTTGACTCAGCCTTCTGAGTAGCTGGGACTACAGGCACCTGCCACAAGGTCCAGCTAGTTTTTCCATTTTCAGTAGAGATGAGGTCTTGTTTTGCTTAGGCTGGTCTGGAACTCCTGAGCTCAGGCTATCTACTCACTTTGGCCTCCCAGAGTGCTAGGATTATTAGGCGTGAGCCACCTCGCCCTGCCTCTATCTTAACTCTTGTTGCTTTTTCGGTGCCATACCAAGATATCATTGCCAAATCCAATGTCATGAAGCTTTCTCATGTTTTTTCTTAAGAGTTCTATAGATTCAGGCTTGGTGCTTGTAGCTCAAGTGGCTAGGGCATCAGCTACGTACATCGGAGCTGGCTGGGTCAAATCCAGCCTGGGCCCACCAAACAACTACTACACCAAAAAATTAGCCAGGTGTTGTGGCTGGTGCCTGTAGTCCCAGCTACTTGGGAGGCTTAGGTAAGAGAATCGCTTAAGCCCAGGAATTGGAGGTTGCTGTGAGCTGTGATGCCACAGCACTCAATCCAGAGCGACAGTTTGATGAGACTATCTCAAAAAAAAAAAAAGAGTTCTATAGATTCAGGTCTTACATTTAGGTGTTTAATCCACTTTAAGTTTTCTAGCTGAGCATATGGTGGGCGCCTGTAGTCCAGCTACTTGGGAGGTTGAGGGAAGAGAATTGTCTAAACCTAAGAGTTGGAGGGTGTGATCTGTGACACCACTGCACTCTACCTAAGGTGACAGCTTGAGACTCTGACTCAAAAAAAAAAAAAATCCTGGCTGGGTGCCTATAGCTCAACCAGCTAAGGTGCCAGCCATGTACACTAAGGTGGCGGGTTTGAATCCCCAGCCCGGACCCGCCAAACAACAATGACGGCTGCAACCAAAAAATAGCTGGGTGTTGTGGCAGGCGCCTGTGGTCCCAGCTACTTGGGCGGAGGCAAGAGACTCGCTTGAGCCCAGGAGTTGGAGGTTGCTGTGAGCTGTAATGTCACAGCACTCTACCCAGGGGGACAGCTTGAGGCTCTGTCTCAAAAAAAAAAAAATCCACTGAGTTTTTGTACATGGTGTAAGGTAATGATTCAATTTCAATCTTCTTCCTGTGGCTATCCAGTTTTTACAGGACCATTGGTTGAGACTTAACCCTTCTTCATTGGTTGAGACCATCCCTTCTCCCCTCCCCCATTTTTTTTTTTTTGAGATAGTCTCAAGCTGTCGCCCCTGGGTAGGGCTCCGCCCTGGGTAGAGCTCTGTGATGTCATAGCTCACAGCAACCTCAAACTCTTGGGCTTAAGCGATTCTCTTGCTTTACTCTCCTAAGTAGCTGGGACTATAGGCACCCGCCACAACTCCTGGCTATTTTTGTTGCAGTTGTCACTGTTGTTTTAGCTGGCCTGGGTTGGGTTCGAACTTGCCAGCTTTGGTGTATGTGGCTGGCACCATAACCACTGTGCTATGTGTGCTGAGCCTATTTTTTATTACTTTTTTGAGAGTCTCAAGCTGTCACCCTGGGTAGAGTACAGTGGAATCATAGTTCACAGCAACCTCCAACTCTTGGGCTCAAGCGATCCTCTTGCCTCAGTTTTTCTATTTTTTACTAGAGACGTGGTCTTGCTTTTTGCTCAGGCTGGTCTCCACCACCCGCCTCGGTCTCCCAAAGTGCTAAGGTTATGGGTGTGAGCCACCGTGCCCGGCCTACTCTGGTTCGTTCTTTAAAAACACAGGCTGTAGAAGTGGCCCGGGCCTCCCTACACTGCAAGATTCTTGATGCTAGCTGCAAATCCTGCTCATCCTCTGTATTTTTTCTAAAGCAGGTGCTATTAGCTCTGTTTTATAGATGAGGACGCAAAGGCTGAGTCCAAATGTCCCCTGCAAGATCGTATAGTGAGCACATAGATAGAGGGTGGGTTGGAATTAAAGACTTTACTCAAGATCTCATAACACCTTGGGGATTACTCTCTGCATCAACCCCAGAACGTCCAAAAGAATGAATGAACATCCTGGGCACTGTGCCCACCTCGCAGCAAACCCCGGAGCTTGGACAAACCCATTGCTTCAAGCGGGGGTGCATCCCCGTCTGGCGCATGCGCAGCCCCAGGGCACAGTCAGCTTCCCTCCATCTGGCCGCTCGTGGAACATCCCGCCTTCCCCCCTGCGCCCAGGCCTGGGTGGTACGTGCTGCCTCCGCTTGCTGCCCCTCCCCATTGGTTTCCGCGCGAAAAGCCCGGCCGCTTGCGCTATCTCTGCTTCTGCTGCAGCCTCTGAGATGCCGGCCCGCACCGCCCCAGCCCGGGTGCCTGCGCTGGCCTCCCCAGCCATCTCACTGCCCGAAGATGTCCGTAGGCGGTAGGTGCCGTGAGGGATCATCAGACACGGGGAGGCACGGTGCTGGGGGGAGGGGGTCGTTTCCCCTTGAGGTGGTCCGTGGCCGCGGCTGACAGGAGGGCGCGCATGCGCAGGGTAGTGCGGCGCGCACTGGTGCGTGGCGGCGGTTGGCGCGGGCAGGGTGGCACTTCCGGTCGCGCGCGCACCAGCCGTTTGGCGCCAAAATGGGCCGAGGCCCCTCGCAGCAACCTGGTGACTAGAAACTTGGAAAGAGGGTCTTTTCTCACCCCTAAATAAAATAAGCTTTGGGTTCGTCTCTAGGGTCCCCTTCACCAAATAGCCGCTGGCCGGGTTACTACCTCCAGCCTGGCCACACAGGAAGTGGACAGCCCGCGGCCTCCGGACACCTCTTGGTCCCTGGCACTCCGGCCTCCAGTTCTGGTGCCTGGCCAGGTCACCTGGGGTAGTCAAGGGGGGTACCCTGGTGTCTCTGAGCTGCACGTCCCGATGGCGACCTTCAGAGATGGACTTTGCCGGTCGTGGTTAGGGCTCGGGTTCGGCCGGCTCAGGTTTGCGAGCCCAGTCTTTTATCGGGGGTGCCCTCCTTTACCTGGGACTGTGCCCACTGGGAAAGTTGGATTCTGGAAGGAACTTTCACCAGGTAGCACAGGGTCAGGGCCCAGACAGTGTGAAAGTTTAGTGGTCTTTTAAGGAAATCTGTGCCTGTGAGCTACTAGTATCCAGGAAGCCTCGTGTGGGGAATTGTGCGGGATGGTGGCTGACGTCGGGGTCCCTGCCTATAGCAGTTCATCCCTCTGTGGGACTTCTATGCACAGGAGTGGGGTGGGAATACTGTCCCCACCCTCTTGTTCTTGAAGGGCGTCAGTTCATTTCTGAAAACTTGTGCCAAGTGAAGTGTGCATCAGTCACAGCAACCCTGATCAGGCCTGGATGATTTCAACCGGATTTGTGACACCACTTTTGCCATCTATTTCCACTGGCTTCTGCCAGGCCAGTTCTGATTTGGGCTTTGGGGGCTGGAGTGGGTCAGATGTCTTGATGAACATACTTGTACCTGTATCTTCCCAAGATATAACTTAAAATGAAAATAGAATTAAGGAAGTACAGGGCTTCATAATGATCCCCCAATTCAGAGAAGTTTGGGCCCAGCCTTGAGACATGGCCTTACTCTGTCTGCTGAGCTAGAGTACAGTGGTGATATAACTCACTGCAGTCTGAAACTCCTGGGCTCAGGTATTCTTCCTGCCTCAGCCTTCTCAATGGCTGGGACTAAGGAGCCTGCCACCACACCTGACTAATTTTTCTATTTTTTGTAGAGATAAGGCCTTGCTATGTAGCCCAGGCTGGGCTTGAACTCCTGCCCTCAAGTGGTCCTCTCATAGTGCTAGGATTAAGGATTATAGGTATAAGCTACCATCCTGCCTAGCCTAGCCTTCTTGATAATTCTGCCTCTGCTGTCTTGGCTGATGGCCTTGGACAAGCTTATGCTGCTTCTGCATCTATGGGCTAGGAAAATGGCCTTTCAATTGCTCTTGGCTCATAAAGTCTTATGTGGTAGTGGCTAACTTACTTTTTTTTAGTTCTAATCAGTCATTAATTATTGAACATTTTATATTATTTAATTGCAGTGAGTTTTGTTGTTGAGACAGTCCTATCCTATGCTCTGAGCAGAGTGCAATGGCATCATAGCTCACTGCAACCTCCGACTGGGGCTGTGGGCATCCTGCTGCCTCAGCCTCTGGAAGCTGCTGGAATTACACTTGGAGGGGCTTTTCCATTTATTTTTATTTATTTATTTATTTTTTGAGACAGAGCCTCAAGCCGTCCCCCTGGGTAGAGTGCCGTGGCATTACAGCTCACAGCAACCTCCAACTCCTGGGCTCAAGCGAGTCTCTTGCCTCCGCCTCCCAAGCAGCTGGGACCACAGGCGCCCGCCACAACGCCCGGCTATTTTTTTTTGGTTGCAGCTGTCATTGTTGTTTGGCGGGCCCGGGCTGGGGATTCGAACCCGCCACCTTAGGTGTACGTGGCTGGCGCCTTAGCTGGTTGAGCTATAGGCGCCGAGCCTTTCCATTTATTTTTTAGGAGTCGGGGTCTCACTTATGCAAGTCTCAAACTCCTGAGCCCAAGCAGTTCTCCCTCCTCAGCCTCCCACAGGGCTGAGATTATAGGTGTTAGCCACAGCGTCCAGCTGTAATGAGTTCTTAAAAGTGGCTCCTGGCTCGGTGCCCGTAGTTCAGTGGTTAGGGCTCCAGCCATATGCACCAGGGCTGGTGGGTTCAAACCTGGCCAGGGCCTGCTAAACAATGACAACTATAACAAAAAAATAGCTGGGCATTATGGGTGCCTATAGTCCCAGCAACTTGGGAGGCTGAGGCAAGAGAATCACTTAAGCCCAAGAGTTTGAGGTTGCTGTGAGCTGTGATGCGATGGCACTCTACTGAGGGCAGCATAGTGAGACTCAAAAAAAAAAAAAAAAAAAAAGTGGCTGCTGCAGGAGTTAGCTGCCAGGAATCAGGGATTCCCGCTGAAGTCTGTTTCTAGCCAAAACCTTTCTCCTCAGCTAGAGGTTGCCAATAAGCCACTGGCTCAGGGGCTCTATTAGGCTTTCACAAGTGTCTTGTTTAGCTAAATTTGAATACCTTTAGGTGAGTCTTTACTATGGACCAGGGCTCCTCAAACTTTTTAAACAGGGGGCCAGTTCACTGTCCCTCAGACCATTGGAGGGCTGGACTGTGGACCCTGGGACGAGTCGCCTGCTAAGCAAGACAGGCAGCAGTGGCAGCGGGCTGGATAAATGACCTAGGCGGGCTGCATGTGGTCTGCGGCTGAAGTTTGAGGACACCTGCTGTGGACCATTGGCTGGGTGCAGTGACTGACACTTGTAATCCTAGCATTTTGTGAGGCAGAGGCAGGAGGATTGCTTGACCTCAGGAATTTGAGACCAGCCTGAGCAACATAGACCCTGTCTCTCACAAAAAAAATTAGCTGGGCGTGGTGGTACACACCTGATGTTCTAGCTCTCTTGGAGGCTGAAGGAGAATTGTTTGACTCTAGGCATTTGAGGACACAGTGAGCTATGATGATGCCACTTTACTACCAGCCCTGCCAACTGACTCTGTCTCCAAAAAACCCCAAAAAGTCCACCATTGATCCTGTTCCTGTATTTTGTCAAACTTACTGTAGGGGTTGGAGTTGTGGATGCTCGCTTTTGACTATCTGAAATGCTTGGACCAGAAGTGCTTTAAATGTTAGACTTTTTTTGCATTTTGGAATAGTATGTGTCGCTTAATGATGGGGATATGTTCCAAGAAATTCATAATTAGGTGATTTTTGTTGGATAAACCTGGATAGTGTAGCCTGCTACATACCTAGGCTATATAATATAGACTATTGCTCCTAGTCTACAAACCTGTACAGCATCTCACAGTAGTGAATGCTGTAGTTATTTGTAACATGTTGGTATTTGTGTATCTAAACATCTAAATAGAAAAGGAGCAGTAAAAATATAATTTTATGGGACTTACTCTCAAATATGCGGTCTATCATTGACCAAAACAACATTTTGTGGCACCTGACTTTATTTGTATTTTCTTTCTTTTGAGATAGTCTCAAGCTTTTGCCTTGGGCAGAGTGCTATGGAATCACAGCTCACAGCAACTCCCAACTCTTGGCCTTAAGAGATTCTCTTGCCTCAGCCTCCCATGTAGCTGGGACTACAGGCGCCCACGACAACACTTGGCTATTTTTTGGTTACAGTTGTCATTGTGTGGCAGGCCCAGGCTGGATTCAAACCCGCCAGCTCCAGTGTATGTGGCTGATGCCCTAGCCGCACAGCTATAGGTGCTGAGCCACCCTATTTGCATTCCACCTACTTGTTTGTATCCCTCATCCAATGCCTAAAATTCCCCAGTGAGCATTTCCTTTAAGTGTCCTTGTCAGTGCTCAAAAAGTTACAGATTTTAGAGCATTTCAGATTTTCAGATCAGGGATACTCACCGTATATGCAGGTTTTTTGTTTTGTTTTGTTTTTTTGAGACAGGGTTTTGCCCTATTGCTAAAGTCCAGTGGTGTCATCAGCTCACTGCAACCTCAAACTCCTGGGCGTGATTGACCCTTGGGCCTCAGCCTCCCAAATAGTTTAGACTACAGGTGTGCTACCACACCTTGCTAAATTTTGTGGTTTTTTTGTAGAGAAAAGGTCTTCCTTTTACTTAGGCTGGTTTTGAATTCCTTCCCTCAACAAGCCTCCTGCCTCAGAATTCCAAAGTGCTAAGATTACAGGCGTGAGTCACTGCACCAGTTGCAGCTTCTTTTTTAGTTCCATCAAATACTTAATAGTAGAAAGTATTTTCAGTTGGATTTCTAGGTGTTTAACTTCATTTTGAAGTATACCCCAAGTCTTCTAAAACTGTGCCTTTCAGGGCAACCCACATTTTCCAGCTTGATTTCTTTCTTTGAGTTGCCATAATTTGCACAGCAAAAGTAATAGTCTCCCACTTGTCTT
This sequence comes from Galago senegalensis, assembly GCA_963575145.1. Lineage (NCBI taxonomy): Eukaryota > Metazoa > Chordata > Mammalia > Primates > Galagidae > Galago > Galago senegalensis. The sequence goes on from CAUYTI010164420.1 coordinate 30,522, forward strand.
CCTGCTGTCAGTCAGATCCATTTTTATTTTTATTTTTTTGAGACAGAGTCTTACTTTGTTGCCCCCAGTGGAATACTGTGGCATCATAGCTCACAGCAACCTCACACTCTTAGGCTCAAGAAATCCTCTTACCTCAGCCTACAGAGTAGCAGGGACTATAGGCGCCAGCCACAACACTTAGCTATTTTTTTTTTTTGACCGGGACTGGATTTGAACCCACCACCTCCAGCATATGGGGCCGGCACCCTACCCTTTTGAGCCACAGGCGCCGCACAACACTTGGCTATTTTTTAGAGACAAGGTCTCACTCTAGTTCAGGCTTGTCTCAAACTTGAGAGCTCAGGCAATATACTCACCTTGACCTCCCAGAGTGCTGGAATTAGCATGGTGGCTCATGCCTGGCTTTTCAGATACTTTTTTTTTTTGGAGACAGAGCCTCAAGCTGTCCCCCTGTGGCATCACAGCTCACAGCAACCTCCAACTCCTGGGCTCAAGCGGGTCTCCTGCCTCTATCTCCCAAGTAGCTGGGACCATAGGTGCCTACCACAAAGCCCAGCTATTTTTTGGTTGCAGCCATCATTGTTTGGGCCTGGGCTGGAGTCGAACCTGCCCGCTCAGGTATATATGGCTGGTGCCTTAGCCACTTGAACCACAGGAGTTGGAGGTTGTTGTTGCCAAGCCTGAAGTCTAGAATATTTATTTGCCTGTCTGCCTCACTGTGTGCTCCTCTTAAGTTACATAGGCCTTGTTTCATGTTCTCTGAGCTTGAGAACAACCAGTGGGAGGCTAGATTGATTTTTTTTACCCATTACCCAAGCTGGCTGCTAATCATTCATTTTTTATTTATAGTTTTTTTGCATGTAGTGTTTTGCTCTGTGGTACAGGCTAGAGTGCAGTGGTACAGTAATTGCTCACTGTAACCCTGAGTTCCTGGGCTCAAGTGATCCTCCTTCCTTAGTCTCCTGAGTAGCTAGGACTATAAGTGTGTGCCACCAGACCCAGCTGACTTTTATTTTTGTTGGGATGGAGTCTCACTGTGTTGTCTAGGCTGGTTGTAAACTCCTGGCCTCAAGTGGTCTTCCTGCTTCACCTTCCCAAAGCCCTGGGATTAGGGAAGTATGAGCCATTCTGTTTAGCCTGTTCATTCATTTTTTTTTTTTTCTTGAGACAGTCTCACTATGTTGCCCTTGGTAGAGTGCCATGGTGTCACAGCTCAAAGCAACCCCGGACTCTTGGAACTCAGCCTTCGGAGTAGCTAGGACTACAGCCGCCTGCCACAGTGCCCAGCTATGTGTTGTTGTTGTTGTTGTTGTTGTCATTGTTTAGCAAGCCTGGGCCAGGTTCGAACCTGCTGGCCCCTGGTGCATGTTGCTGACGCCCTAACCACTGGGCATGGATGCTAGGCTGATTTTTTTTTTTTTTTTTTATTGAGTGTTAACTATGTACATTGATACTCTTCTGGGGTACAGTGTGGGGTTTTCACATGCATTCTGAAATACTTCCATCAAACCGGTCAACACAGCCTTCATGTCATTTTCTCAGTTATTGCTTTAAAATGTTCACATTCTACTCTTACAAAGATTCACCTATACCCCATAAGACAAACCTCAAAAGTAATCCCTCCAAACCCCCTCCCTCCTCCCCTGATTTTTTTTTTTTTTTAATATACAGTATTTTATTTTCATTTCATTTTATTTGACAAAGTCTTCACTTTGTCACCCTGGATAGAGTGCTGTAGCGTCATAGCTCACAGCAACCTCAAACTCTTGGGCTAAAGTGATCCTCATGCCTCAGTCATCAGAGTAGCTGGGACTATAGGCACCCACCACAATGCTGGGCTATTTTTTAGATAGGCTTTTGCTCTAGCTCACCCACCTCGGCCTCCCAGAGTGCTGGGAGTAGAGGCGAGAGCCACTGTGCACAGCCCCAACCTCAAACTCTTAGGCTCAAGTTATCTTCCTGCCTCAGTCAATACCTGGTCATTTATTTATTTATTCTTTTGAGATAGAGCCTCAAACTGTCGCCCTGGGTAGAGTGCCGTGGCATCACAGCAACCACCAATTCCTGGGCTTAAGCGGTTCTCTTGCCTCAGCCTCCCAAGTAGCTGGGACTACAGTTGCCCACCATGATGCCCAGCTATTTTTTGGTTGTAGTTGTCGTTGTTTGGCAGGCCTGGGCTGGATTCAAACCCACCAGCTCTAGTGTATGTGGCTGGCACCTTAGCCACTTGAGCTACAGGTGCCAAGTCCATTTATTTTTTTTGAGACAAGGTCTTACTCTTGCTATGGGTGCTGAGACACATTTTTCATTTTTTTTTTTATAAAGACGGGGTTTACAGACTTGAGCCATTGCATTCAGCCTGTTCATTCTTTTTTTTTTTTTTTTTTTTTGAGACGGAGCCTCAAGCTATCCCCCTGGGTAGAGTGCCATGGCATCATGCTCACAGCAACCTCCAACTCCTGGGCTCAAGCAAGTCTCCTGCCTTAGCCTCCCAAGCAGCTGGGACTACAGGCGCCCGCCACAACACCTGGCCATTTTTTTTTTTTTTTGGTTGCAGCCATCATTGTTGTTTGGCGGGCTTGGGCTGGGCATTCAAACCCGCCACCTTAGGTGTATGTGGCTGGCGCCTTAGCCGCTTGAGCCACAGGTGCCGAGCCAGCCTGTTCATTCTTAAGTCTTTTTGTCAGAAAGATATCCTAGCTTTCCTGCAATAAGAGGTTTTGAGGCTCGGCGCCTGTAGCTCAGTGAGTAAGGGTGCTGGCCATATACACCGAGGGTGGCAGGTTCGAGCCCGGCCTGGGCCTGCTAAACAATGACAACTGCAACCAAAAAATAGCCAGGCGTCGTGGTGGGCACCTGTAGTCTCAGCTACTTGGGAAGCTGAGGCAAGAGAATCACCTAAGCCCAAGAGCTGGATGTTTCTGTGAGCTGTGACGCTACGGCACTCTATCAAGGGTGCCATAGTGAGACTCTGTCTCAAAAAAAGAAAAAGGAAAGGTATTGAATTGTGTTAGTGTATCCTGTATACTGGCTTCTCAACTCTGGAGTTAATTACTTCAGGGACTTTGGCAGAGCATATTTGCCTTATTTGTTATATCTGCAGCTTGGAGCACAGTAGATTGTCAAATGGTTGCATGTCAGCCTTTCCCCTGTGTGTCCTGGATTTATACACTGATGGCTAGCATCCTCCTTTGCACAACTAATTAGCTTTTGTAATACCACAGCTTTCTTACCAGCTGGTCTTTCTGTGATTAAGCTGGGTATTGGGCACTGGTTTCATGGGTAGATATTGAATAGGGCAAAACTTACTTTTTATAGTTCTGCTTCTCTGTGGTATGATTCATATCCTGCCCTGTTACTTACTAGCTGTGTGGCTCATTCATTTGACCTCTTGATGTCTAGGTGTTTTTTTTCTATAAAATGGGGCTGGGGCTGCCTGCTCTTAGGGGGCATTTTGAAGACTAGTTGAGTTCATAGGCATAAATGTCTTAGAGCAGCACCTGCCCAAAGGCTTTTATCACCAGTTCTCACATGTTCATGTGTGCATAGGCATGTCTTAGACATATTAGGAGCTGGTTCCAGATTACTGCAATAAAGGAATATTGCAACAAAGTGAGCCACACATATTTTTTGGCTTCCAGGTACATATATCATCTTTACACTATTGTAGTCTATTAAGTGTGCAATGACATTATTTCTAAGAAATAATACTTACCTTAATTTTAAGATACTATATTACTAAAAAATGCTAGCAATCATCTGAGCCTTTAGCAAGTCAGTTGTTTTGGTGGTGTAGGTCTTGCTTTAATGTTTGACTCTTGACTGATTAGGGTGGTGGTTGCTGAAGGTTGGGGTGCCTGTGGCAATTTATTAAAATAAGATGGCGGCTTGGCGCCTGTGGCTCAAGCGGCTAAGGCGCCAGCCACATACACCTAGGGTGGCGGGCTCGAATCCTGGGCCTGCCAAACAACAATAATGGCTGCAAAAAAATAGCCGGGCGTTGTGGGAGGCGCCTGTAGTCCCAGCTACTTGGGAGGCTGAGGCAGGAGACTCACTTGAGCCCAGGAGTTGGAGGTTGCTGTGAGAAGTGAAGCCATGGCACCGTACCCTGGGGGACTGCTTGAGGCTCTGTATCAAAAAAAAAAAAAAAAAAAAGATGGTAATGAAGTTTGCCAAATCAATTGGTTCTTTTTATGAAACATTTCTCTGTAGTATGCAATGCTGTGTGATAGCATTTTATCCACAGTAGAACTTTTGTTGTTGTTGTTGCAGGGTTTTTTTTGGCCTGGGTCCGGTTTGAATGCCCCACCTCCGGTATATGGGGCTGGTGCCCTACTCCTTGAGCCACAGGGGCCACCTTTTTTTTTTTTTTTTATTGTGACAGTCTCACTATGTCACCCTCCGTAGAGTGTGATGGCATCATAGCTCACAGCAACCTCAAACTCTTGGGCTCAAGTGATTCTCTTGCCTCAGCCTCCAGAGTAGCTGAGACTACAGGCATCCACTACAACACCTAGCTATTTTTAGAGACGAGGTCTTGCTCTTGCTCAGGCTGGTCTGGAACCTGCGAGCTCAGGCAGTCCGTCCACCTTGGCCTCCTGGAGTGATAGGATTACAAGCATGAGCCACCTGTGCCTGGCCCACAGTAGAACATTTTCAAAGTTGGGAGTCCTTTCAAACCCTGCCACTGCTTTGTCAACAGTTTGTTTATTAATATTCTGAATCCTTTGTCATTTCTAGTGTTCGTAGCATCTTCATCAGGAGTAGATTCCATCTCGAGCCATTTTCTTTGCTTATCTGTAAGAATCAACTTCTTAATCTATTCAAGTTTTATGAAAATATAGCAATTCGGGGTGGCACCTGTGGCTCAAGGAGTAGGGCATCAGCCCCATATATCGGAGGTGGTGGGTTCAAACCCGGCCCCGGCCAAAAACTGCAAAAAAAAAAAAAAAGAAAATACAGCAATTCAGTTATATCTTCAGGCTCAACTTTTTTTTTTTTTTTTAGACAGAGCCTCAAGCTGTCCCCCTGGGTAGAGTGCTGTGGCATTACAGCTCACAGCAACCTCCTACTCCTGGGCTCAAGCGAGTCTCTTGCCTCCGCCTCCCAAGTAGCTGGGACCACAGGCGACCACCACAACGCCCGG